>OY747709.1:46074899-46374899 GCA_963556495.2 Valencia hispanica | reverse complement strand
TTGGCATGGCGGTAGGGTCTACTTTCAATCCCATCAAACTGTTAATCTAGCATAAGGTTTCAGGAAAGGTGCTACACAGTCAAAGTTTTAGTTGAGTAATTAACTGATTTTGATTTTCCTCTAAAAACACTGCAGAGAAGCATGTTCTGTGTTTGTGTTGTGGGATCTGGTCTTTACTAACATTTATACTGGATAATAACATCCTCAGAAGAAGAATAACATGTGCAACACATTGTTCCAGCACTGCTTAATTAAGAAAAGCTGAAAATGCTACGTAAAAACCTCGCTTAAAAAAGGCCATGCTATTCTTAAGTTGAAGAAATGCTTGATATTAGGTAAATCTGACTTTGTCAGATTGCTGTTGAACGTTGTTTTGGAGATATTAATTGTGAGTAACCCAAATTTTCCTCATTATTCTGTTTCATCATCTTGATATCTATCCCACCATCCACTACCATCAGCATCCTGATTAGTTAAGAACTAGATCAGGGAGTGAAAGTGCATGGCATCCAAATTATTATAACCTACTAATTATTTGCTCCAATCGGTCCTTTGCTATGGCAGTAGTGCACATATTAGTTGCGATTCGATTAACGGATTCGCTAACTTGCAAAATCATATCTGCAATGCCTTAAAGTAGCTCTTCCGTATAACCTTCTCCGTCTTTGCCTTCTCTGTAGGGAAATTTGTGCCCTTCTTTACAATAGTGCTGCAGTTCATTCAGCATTATAGACAGTCAGTCAGTGCTGGAATTTCTTCAACGTAATAGTTTTAAATGCAACAGATATTGAAGGAATTAAAAGATCAAACCATAGGTCCCAAATCATTATATTATTTTTTTATATGACTGAAAACTGGCTGAAATTAGATCTTCCTGCTCCATGGGATTATAAATTAAAAGTGGTGTTTTTGTTGTTGTTGATGCATTTAATGAAAATACTTTTTTTTATTTTAAAGAAATAGCCCTAAAACTCTTCACATGTTTATGGGCAGGAATAGTTATTTTTTTAAAGATGCCCCAGACCAGCAAACGGATGGATTTTTTTAGGGGTGGCAACACTGATGATGATCAGTAAATCGGCGTATTTGACTTCCATCATTCTGCTTCTGCCTAACCTCCTGATTCCCATTAAAGCAGTTAATAAGGGTGTTTTCACAGTTTTTTCCCCCCAGCAACCTTAGTGCTTCTGTGTCCTATTTTCTTCTTCATTAAGTTCTACACTGTTTTAAGATCTGGTGAAGCTCAAATTATTATTATTTTTATTATTATTTTTTGTTGGTTTCATAATCGGATATAATATTTGTCAGGAACACAAACAATTCTCTGGTTTTCTAAATTTGTCTGACAATTATCTGTGTATTTTCAGAGTTCATGCCCAACAATGAAAACGGAAAGTCTCTAACACTAGAGGAATATCTTCTGAAGAAGAAAAAGAAGAAGAAGAAGCACCGTGACGATGATCAGGGTGCCAAGAAGGTTCAACATGTGCACACAAAAGCGGTTCAGACTCTATGTGCTGGGCTTGGAGCTGATCTCACAGTCCCCGTTAACCCCGAAGCTCTACCGCCCGGCGCGATAAAGCAAGAAAGCTCTCTGCATCCCGGCAGAGAACCTGTCGACAGCTGCCCACCTTACCTTCAGGCCCTCAAAATGGGCCGCGCCCCTTTCCTCTCTCATCAGGACCACTACATCCGGAGCTCCTGCCTCCAGACCGGCACCAGATTTGGACGCTTCATTCACGAGGAAAAGCAGCCCAATGGAGGCGGATTTGTGCTGCACGCCTACGCTGACGAGTTGGCGTGCCTCAGTCCAGCTGAGATGGAGTGCTTCGCCCGGGAGTTCCTGGAGCTGACCTTTGATGAGAAGCCGAAAGGAGCAGCGGTCTACGCCTTGACCGTGATCCACGGGGCGGCTTCGTACCTGCCTGACTTCCTGGACTACTTTGCCTTCAACTTCCCCAACACACCTGTCAAAATGGAAATACTGGGCAAGAAAGACATTGAGACCACCACTATTAGCAACTTCCATTCTCAGGTATGTGGAGGGGAAAACGGCAAACGGTTCTCTAACTCATAGTGGTTTCGGCTCTGCCTGACTTCAAAATGAAATTCGGAAGTCCCTGCGAGTGATGGTTGGCTGTGCTGTTGGCTGCCCAGTCCGTCTGTCATTACCCGCAATGCTGACAAAAAAAATGTAACAAAAAAAACCTGGAATTCTGGCAAGATTTATGAAGAAGTAATTGCCCTGATCCTTGAGGCAGTAGGTTTTATTTTATGCAATAAATTTTAAATATTGCTTTCATTTGTTGTAATTAGAGCAATACCATGTAATATTAGGACAGTCCCCAGTCATTTATACAAAAACGGAGGAAGTAGGGAGGTTTGCAGTGGATGTTAGCTGGAGGACACAGAGATCAGCAGTATTTTTTCCCCTTCATGCAGTGAAAGTTTGATCATTTCACCCACTAGAAAGTCCACTTCATTTCTAAAGGTTGTAAGCACAGGCTGATTAATGATGACAGTGTTTGTAATATTTCCCTCTGTGCTGTGACTGCTGTGGATGGAAAACATGTGCTATGCAGGTGCTAGCTTACACACTAGTAGGGATGTGTATTGGCAAAAATCAGGCGATACGATATGTATCGCGATACATGGGAGACGATACGATATATCTCGATGTATCGTGATACTATGAGTAAGACTATATATTGGGATTTTTAAAACTGAATTTAACTGTAGGAAAACTGTCACCTCATTCTAAACACTCCAACCTGTTTCATACTTTAACACATTCAGTTTTATTACTAGATCCAGTTGATCCACTGGAATGAAAAAGGTGAAAACAGCCACAAACTACCAGTTATACTTTTTAATTTTACTACAAAAATTACTGTCATTAATGGTTCCATTCAAATCCTTAAAAAACTATATTTTTGTTTTGAACATCGATACAATATCGGGAAATAAAATATCGCGATATATCGATATTTTCTTACATCCCTACACACTAGGGTACGGTAGGTATAAGACGATGAGTATTAGGGTCATTAGAGATGATTAGAGAAATTGGCCATGGTGGAGTACAGCTCCACTAAAAAACTTCACATTTTCTAGATTTTTCAAATATTTACAAGAAAAATCTTTTCTCTGATGTCAAAAAAGTAGTACATAAGCAAGAAGAAAATGACAATTATTTACGATTAAAGGCACAAATTTACACAAATTATTTAAACTAGAATGTTTTCTGACATTGTAGTGTCTTCAACTCTGCACCCGGGAGATGTCTTTCTGATTAAAGGGAAAAACGCCTGGATGTACCACTTAACCTTTTAAAATATCCAGATGTGAATCTCATAAATTTACCACTTCTGGCACTTTGTTGCAGATTTCTGACTTTAAAAACTTCAGTGTTTCATGCAATAGAACAGTGGTCCCCAACCTTTTTTTCGCCACGGACCGGTGTAATATCAGACAATATTTTCACGGACCGGCCTTAAAGGTGTGGCGGATAAATGATAACGGATGGTATAAAAACAGGTTATTTTTTAAATTATAACAATAGACGTAAATCCAATGTGTATTCACAGCTTTATTAATAGCGTCCTCCTAACATCGAGCAGACAACATAACACGAGTAACACTCAGCCCCCTAACGATCTCTGGTCGCCATGGTAACATGTAAACATACCTTTAATAATTCAAGATTTACCACAAAAACAAATACAAAGTGCATGAAAAATCTAACTCACCACAACGCTGAATCAGTGAGAACCTTGGGCTTTTCCCCTTTCCAAAGAAACGTTTGTTTTCTATCCATCTTGCTAGCTTGTAGGATTACGTGTCAAGACTGAGCTATGTAAAGGGGATATCCGGTTATTTTTCCAAATAAAACAGCGGTCACCCTCAGATAATAAATAAAACGGAAATACTGGAAGTTACTTATTCTTTGTGTGGCTCGCGGCCCGGTACCGGTCCGCGGCCCGGGGGTTGGGGACCACTGCAATAGAACATCATTAGTTTTATTATTGTAAATTGACTCCTTTTTAATCATGGAAAAGTATCCCTTTTTTCTTGCAAATGTAAAACATTTTGAAATGAATTTTTAAGTTTCCAGTTTTTGGCATGAATTTGATCCTGTGGCCACATAAAAAAAAAAAAAAAAAGTCTTGATCTACGATGGCCCTAATAGGCCATTGTACCTGCTGTGCACTTTGAGTTTGGCATGGAGTATTTTCTCTGCAGGTTTGCACACTTTTAACAGGCCAGAGCTCATGTGCAAATAACTAAATGTGTTCATGGGACTTGCACGCTGTGCTCTACAGCATTACAGGTGTGTAAATGTGGGCATATTAGAAATCCATTAGTAGTAGTGTGGACTTCCCCGGGGTTTTATCACTGTGTCGTTCCTTCCTGGTGACCAGTTGTGACCGTTTTTTGTTCCGCTCAACTAAAGGGCAGTGAGGTCTGGACGGTTCTATTTCAAGATGTGGAAAAGCGTCAACGAAAATATATCCTATAATAGCCTATGCTGTATGTGCTCAGTAGAACAGCTGTGTTTTTATTATATATTCAATACTAACTCTGTAGAGATTAAAAGGAGGTTTTGATGAGAAATTAATAATAATGATTGCTTTATTGTCAGTCTACAGGGTGAAGGTGGGTTAATTAAAAAAAGAATTGTAAAAAATTGCAATAAATCTAAACAAATTAGATAAAATAATACATTTAATACAACAATATGAAAAATTGCTTGAGTATTAAAGATGACCAAGCAGCTCACAACTTCTTTTATCATTCAAATTGAGAAAACATACATTAAATTTACTGATTCAGCTTACCTTGTAGCAACTTAAAGGTTCCCCCCACCCCCCCCAGGTGAGCCGAACCTATTGTTCTGGAACATACCGAGCCGGACCCATGAGACAGATCAGCCTGGTCGGAGCCGTGGACGAAGAGGTCGGAGACTATTTCCCAGAGTTCTTGGACATGTTGGAAGAGTCACCATTTCTCAAGGTTTGAGGAAGATTCATTTCTATGATGTTACAAAAGTTTCTAACAGAAGCTGTGTTTGTAGTCCATCGGTCCACACAGATACCTGCAACTTTGTAATTTAAGCACAGGAGTAGGTGCATTAGTAAAATAACATGTCTTATTTATAACAAATTATTTAGTCTCATCATCAGAACTCTTGCTTTAGTTAAATGTATGCAAAATCTGTGTATACTTAGGAAAAATATTAATAAAATATTAATATTGGAAATATTCACTCATTGGCAGTTTAAAGATGTGTATAAAACATTAGCGGTGTAATGGGATATATATTCATATTTTGAATTTTTGGGTACGGCTCTGTCGGTTTGGTACCAAACAGATACAGCTGTTTGAGCGCAGTACAACCTTCTGTAGCTTAACTTTAAAAAGTGACACCAAAACAGAAAGTACTCCCGTCTATCATCTACTCTAGCTATGTCTGCTTGTACTATTTTATTTACATCTTAAAAATTCATTCACATTTTCAGTCAATTCTTTCAACTTTTTTAAGTTATAGAACATAACAAAATCAAATTAATTTCAGGAAAAGAAAGAAACGAATTCAGGGAAAAAAAGGTTATTTGCTTAGTGCTAATCAAAGTAAAAAAAAGTTATATGCTTATTTGTATTTATTGGTTAAATTGTACCAAAAAATCCTGATCTGTGATGTTAAAACCCCAAATACATACCGAACCACGATTCTTGTGTATCGTTACAGGCCTAGAAAACATATATCCTGTACAGTATAACTTGTGGTTCCACGAGGCTCTGGACAGTTGGTACTTGTCGAAATTACTTTTGCCTATTTAAAATGTTTTTCACTGATGAAAAGCCCTTTTCTAAACAACCTAAGACAGCACTCTGAAAGTCTACCAGCAGCAGGTCAATTTCTTCATTTTTACCTCCATCCATCAAAAAAGGCAGGGTTGTTTTCCACAGCTGAAGAGGGCTAAGGTGTAGAAACAGAGATGGCATAGACTGAGAGGACTTAAATAGCTATAAAAAATGTTTTGAAGTGCCAGAGACTCCACAATAAGCATATGATGAGTTTAATTCCAGAAAGACATGAACATGGAGGAAGAAATGTCTGCAACAACGCTAACTCCCTGAAGAGGGAGACATTCTATACTCCAAGGTCATGAAACCGCCTGATGTGGTCTGTGTAAGCTGAGAATCTTATGCTAACAAACAGAAAATCCTTGAAGCAGCAGTAAATATTAAAAAATGTTGTTTCGATAGTGTCCTTTTGACTAGTTTCCTCCTATGTGGGCTTCAGGTTAGTTACAGAACAAATATTTCATTAAATCTTGAATATTATTTTAATATTGTGGCATATTGTGTTTTAGTTTCAGAAATGTACTTGGAATCATGACCACTTAAATGTATTATCTGTATCTGTCAATTCTTGCGTAGATGACCCTGCCTTGGGGAACCCTCTCCAGTCTGAAGCTCGACTGTCGCTCCCAGAGTGACGATGGACCAATTATGTGGGTACGACCAGGAGAGCAAATGGTACCCACGGCTGATATGCCCAAGTCTCCATTTAAGCGTCGCAGGTAAGAGTTTATTTAAGAAGTTTCGACACTTCCCACAAACTAAAAAAAACAAGTAACCCCCTATGGTTGTTCAAATGCTTTTTTAGATCTATGAACGAAATAAAAAATCTGCACTACCTGCCAAGGGCCAGTGAACCCAGAGAGGTTCTGTTCGAGGACCGGACTAAGGCCCATGCTGATCATGTAGGCCAGAGTTTCGATTGGCAGAGCACTGCTGCTGTGGGGGTCCTGAAGGCTGTGCACTTTGGAGAAGGGTACATTTCCTTGACCATGAAAGGATTTGCATCATCTGTGACAACTAGTTGGTTTCCAAAACTACAGTATATGAAGATGTATTAACTTTTTTTGGGGGGTGGGGGGCCTTTTTACAGGGATAACCGCGCTCGGATTACCAAGGATGTGGTGTGTTTTGATGCTGGGGACTTTAACGAGGTGGTCCAGAGGCTGCAGCTTGATCTGTATGAGCCCCCAGTTTCTCAGGTAAGAACATCAGATTTCAATAAAAAGTAATCGTTTTTTTACTGTATAAATTTGTTAACATAGAGTAAAGAACATAAGTATTTGAACACTCTGCAATTTTGCAAGTTCTCCCACTTAGAAATTATGGACGGGAAATCGGCAATGAGAATCGGCTCAGAGAAAAGGAAGAAAAATAAACAAAACACACACAAAAAACAGCAGCACATGTCAGCCACCGGCTCTTTACGAGCCGCCATCTGCCACGACATACTGGAGGTTTGAGAAAAAGAGCAGAGATACAGAAGAATCTATTCTTCATGTAACTTATGTATAGGATTACTTTTTATGTAGGATTACCTTCTATAAAGAACGCAATCCTACATAAGTTAAAGAAAGTAAAAAGTTGATAACAGGATAGGGAGAATGTTCAGTTACTGGGAGCATCATGCCAACCGATGCCACCCTCCAACAAGGCATCACAGCCAAACAGAATGCCAGACCAGGTGTAGCTTCTATAGAGAGAAATACAATGAGAGAAAACAAAAAGTTCGCAGTTGAAATAACAGCAAATATTGAGATTGGAAAGTCTAGAGAAAGAAAAGTGGTCAGTGTTCCTTTAGCAGTCTAAGCCTATAAGAAAGAAAAAAAAAAAAGAAATTATGGACGGGTCAGAAATTCACATTGTAGGTGCATCACCACTGTGAGAGACAGCTTTTATTTTATTCAGGAAATCACATTGTCTGATTTTTAAAGAATTGATTTTTATTTTATTGCTGCACATAAGTACTTAAACAGCTGAAAAAAATCAGTGTTCATATTTGGTACAGAAGCCTTTGTTTGCAATTACAGAGGCCAAACGTTTTCTATAGTTCATGACCAAGTTTGCACACACTGCAACAGGGATTTTGGCCCACTCCTCCACACAGATCTTCTGTAGATCTGTCAGGTTTTGGGGCTGTCGCTGAGGAAATAGAGTTTCAGCTCCCTCCAAATATTTTCTGTTGGGTTTAGGTCTGGAGAATGGCTAGGCCACTCCAGAACCTTGATATGCTTCTTACGGAGCCACTCCTTGGTTATCCTGGCTGTGTGTTTCGGGTCATTGTCATGTTGGAAGACCCAGCCACGACCCATCTACAATGCTCTGACTGAGCGAAGGAGGTTGTTGCTCAAAATCTCACAATAAATGGCCCGATTCATCCTCTACTTAATACAGTGCAGTTGTTCCTTCACAGAAAAGCACCACAAAGCATGATGTTTCCACCCCCATGCTTCACAGTAGGGATGATGTCTATTTTGGTCTCATCTGACCACATGATTGTCTCCCATGCCTCATCTGGATCATCCAGATGGTCCCTGCCAAACTTAAGATGGGCCTGGACATGTGATGACTTGAGCAGGGGAACCTTTCATGCAATGCATGATTTTAAACCATGACGGCGTAGTGTCTACTGACGGTAACCTTTGAAACTGTGATCCCAGCTCTCTTCATAGCATTGACCAGCTCCTCCCGTGTAGTTCTGGGCTGATTCCTCACCTTTCTTGTCATCAGTGATACCCAATGAGGTGAGATCTTGCATGGAGCCCCAGTCCGAGGGAGACTGACAGTCATCTTTAGCCTTTTCCATTTTCTAACAATTGCTCCAACAGTTAATCTATTTTCACCAACCTGCTTGGCTATTGCCCCGTAGCCCTCTCAAGCCTTGTGGATGTCTACAATTTTGTCTCTGGTGTCTTTTGACAGCTCTTTGGTCTTGCCCATGGTAAGATTTTGAGTCTGACTGACTGTGGGGTGGACAGCTGCTACTAATTTAGATCAATAAGTGGAGTAGAGGTGGACTTTTGAGAGCCAGAATTCTTGCTGATTGCCAGGTGTTCAAATACTTGCAGCAATAAAATACAAATAAATTATTTAGAAATCAGACAAATTGATTTCCTGAATAAAAAAAAATGCTGTCTCTCACAGTGGAAATGCACCTACAATGAGAATTTCAGACCCCTATATAATTTCTAAGTGGGAGAACTTAAAAAATCACAGGTAGTTTAAATACGTATGTTCCTCACTGTATGTGTCTTGGTGCAGTGTGTCCAGTGGGTGGATGATGCCAAGTTGAATCAGCTGAGGAGGGAAGGTATCCGCTACATCCGTGCTCAGCTCTGTGACGACGACATTTACTTCATCCCGAGAAACGTCATCCACCAGTTCAAGACGGTGTCCGCAGTCTGCAGCCTGGCCTGGCACATCCGCCTCAAACAGTACCACTCAGCGGATGACGCGGACGCCAAGGAGGAGCAGCAACCCAAAGATCTCAGCCCCACATCGGGCCGGGTCTCCTTTTCCTCCCCGGCTCGGCCTGATTCCACCCTCACCCCCTGCTCGCGACGGCAGGCGGACAGCATCCACGGTGGGGTGGCCAAAACCGAGGAGCCTGAGTTCCAGAGGCCGGTAACACCATCAAGGGAGCCTCAGCCGATCAAATCTGCTCACCTTCCCCACCTTTACTCCACCTCAGTCCACTCTGGCTGCACACCTTCGAAGGAACTCTCGCTGTCGAAAGCAAACCGGCACACCACAGACATCCCCAAATGATCCAAGCCCCCTCCCCTGTCAGCCCTTCTTTCTGCCTCCTGTGGCTGGAAGTTTTTAAAGGAATTTTAGACTAAATGTGACAACTGAGTCAATCAGGAAGCTTTTCAACATAAATTATTCCTCTTTTTGTTATCTTGAAATTTGGTGTGTTTTTTGTCTTGTTTGTTTTTAACCTACTGTAATGTTATTGTTTTATGGGACAGAATAATATATATATATATATATTTAGTTAATGGATGTAAAGAATCTTATTATTTTTAAACTGATATTGTAAATTGCCACATTTTCTGTATCAGAGAAGCTTTTTTTATTTCACGGTGAAGTCCTTTCTCTAAACCTAATTCACACATTAACATTGATGTATTCTTATCACAAACAGGATTTCTTTAGCACCACGACCCTGCGCTGTTATCATTATCTGAGTGATTTGGAAGCATTGGCAGCTCTGCACATATTGGGTAGAGTATGATTTCTGCTTAGCACGGCCCCCTTTACTTTGGGTTAACATTGAAAAAACGCCAGGATGGATGTTTGGCATCTTCAAGAGACCTTCTAAAGTACATCAGGCCGTTTAGAGCAGTTTCCATACAGCATGTACAAAACGTCAGTGATATGAGCGTTTTAGCTCATTATCCTGGTGGCAGCATGTCTGGGTATCAGCAGCCTGATGCCAACAGTGGTAGCATATTCAGTGTGTGGTACAAATGCAGCTGGGTGTCTCTGTCATTGGACAAAGAATTTGTAGCAGGACTGACCAGAAGCCAGCCTAACCATGGCCACACTGAGAGGTCATTGCTCAAAGAAATTTATTGCAACGCCACTTTCACTGCAGCAGCTGTATGCATGGTATTCTGAACAATATTTGAACAGAAATGTCCCCCCCCCCACCCCCAAAAAATATGCCATGCTTTGGCTTTTTGCATGTAGAAATTTGTATTCCCCCACACCTCCAAATTGCCCCTATAGGCATGCTGCTGAGAGACTGAGGAAACTAAAAAAATTTTGCTGCAGTTTTAGATATGAAACATATTTGTAAGCTAAGAAAAAAAGGCCTAGAATTGTATTTAGTGAAGAGGAAGTAAAAGCGTGTGCAGTGTGTCAGGTTTGTAAATTAATCTTTTTTACTAATAAACGGAGAGGAAGTATTTACAGAGACATCCTCCACAGCAACGCTGTACACGATGTGCAGAATACTCTGAAATTTAAAGGGAATTTCCACAATGTGGAATTAAGCACCATGGTGTAGGTTGATACTTGTGCATAAACAGTGCAGTAGGTTCACGCTTCAAAATAAAATCAAGTTTTTCTTATTTGCTGCAATCTAATGATGCTAAAGGTTTTCGAGATCCTGAAGGCCGCCGTAATCCACTGTGAAGCGGGGCCAGAGCTGTTAATAGAACCATTTCCCCCTTTAAAACCAACAGGCAATTATGTTATTAAACTTAAAGCACTTAAATCCTTTTTGTGTTTTTTTTTAAGTTCCTAACTTGAACTTTGTTTTATATGTGAACTCTTTTTTTCTGTTTGTACCATTTTTGATTATTTATTTTCTCCAGATTAATCTGAACAGATTCTGATTTCCGATTCAGTATCTCCAGCATCTTTTAATTACTAAGGAACTGCAAAGGTTGCACTTAGCAATAATAGTTGAAATAATTTCATGTTTAGAATGAAGTCTGTGTATAATATGTTGTCATAGATGTGAATGTTGTGATGGGTTTTACTTTTCTCATTAAAAAAATCCTTTGGAACGTTTAGCAGGTGAGATCACAGGCTGAGGTGATGGCTTTAGGTAGTTTTAGGATTAACGTAGAGAATGAAGTCTCCTATAGAGGAGGTTGAGGTTGAGGCCTTCAGTTCATCTTTAGAATGAGGTTTAGAGGGAAGGAAGTGATGTGCTTCTTTTGTTCTGACTACATCTTAGTGCCTTTTGCAGTGCGATTAGCCGAATTTAACAATGAACGCTTCTATTTTCTGACAACTGAAATGGGAAATGGGCACTTTTCATGCCACATGGTAGCAAATAATTCCTACATAATAGTTTGAAGAGTTTACCTTTCACAAAACGCAGAATGGATTTTCCTGCTATGTAAATATGGCCTCCATGTTGTCTCAACTTGTAGCTCTTCTTTCTTGAAGATTTTTGTACTTTTTGGTATAAGTTACATTCAGTAGGTTACATTGTTAACTGTAATCCAGGTATGTTTAAGCAAGAAACACACACAATCGGAATGCAAAGACATATCTTTTAATAAATAAATGTTCTGTTTCTGCATATTCATGTGCATGACATTCATTGTTCACCAGGATATCCGTTTCAGCATATCGCCTTTAAATAATATGGCATAGAAGTACTAAATGGCCCCAAGTCCACTCTGTTTGAAAGGTGTGGTGCTCATGAAGATTCAACGCTGTACCCGCTTTCTTGTTTCACGCTGGGATCACGCATATCCAAATTTAGCCCTAACACACAGTTTGACAGCTTCGCCTTGACCACAGAATAAAAAGTCCTGGACCTCTTTTTGCAAACTCACTCCTCCGAGCAGTTTCTCATTTCTGAGTGATCGAAGTTCCACTCGAGTCGATTTTTGTTTCATACAAAGCACTGTTTAGTAGTTAAGATTTGCTTTACTTTATAAATTGCACAAAGATTGGGCCCTTCCTGTGTGTGTCCTGATGGGAGATGCTGCTGCACAGATCCTCCTGTAAAGGCTTTTCTTTGCTGTTCTGCTGTGTCAGATGTTTTCTTGACAACTTTGTAATAAACTTGCTTCTGTCCCAAAGTCACTGAGTAGTGCAGTGTATTGTCATGAGACCGGGTCTCTTCAGATCCAGGTCTCTGGATAGTTCCTGGGACCTTTTGGCTTTCCAAAGCGGTTCCCAAATCCTGTGGAAGATAAAGATGTCATCATATTTGTGATATTGATGGTCTTGTTTCATCACCTTGCAAAAATATTTTTTTAACCCATTAACTTTTACAAATCCATTCATTACTAATCCAAATTTCTATGTATTTTGGAGGGCATCTCATGAGGTAGACAAAGTATTACATAATCATAAAGTGGAAGAAAAACTTTACATGGGGACGTAACTATCAACTTTACATATGTGTGCGCATCAAATTTCGAGTCTTGCCATAAATTCTCGATTGTTTTTTGGTCTGGACTTTGACTGGACTCTAATATGCTTTTAAGAGATGGAGCTGAAAAAGCAAATGAGGTGGATTGGAAGTGCTTGCTAACAACTGATGGTTTAATTTAGGACATGGTACAGTGTAGTGTATCGCCTCGGCTACCTGGATGTTGAGCTGTTAGCATGTCATACAGCAACAGTCTTTAGTCAGAAGCTTCTTCAGCTTCGTTGTGAGACTGGCTGCTACCGGAGATCCTTCCTGCCTACAATATCACCATCCACAACGTATCTTTTAAGATACTTGGATGATATGAGTTGCGACATTTAATTGTCCTTTGGGATAAATAACATATTACATAATTTAAATCTGCACAGCATGATTCTGCCACCAACATGTTTCACCATGGAGGTGTGTTCAGGGTGTTTGTCCTCTCGTGTAGCTTTTTGCTTGTAGGCCAAAATGTTCAATTTTGAGTCTTTTGTTACTAGCTCACTTTCTTCTAATCTATTTACTAATTAGGTGACTTCCAAAGGCCGTTGCTGCACAGGATTTTATTTTGGGGTATCAAAGTAAGCTGAATAAAAATGCATGCCACAATTGAAAAATTCAAACCATGTATCATTTCCCTTCCACTGCAAACTTTTGCACTACTTTTTTTTGTCAATTACATGAAATCCAATTGAAATTAATTGAGAATTGTGGTTTTAACATGATATAATTGTGGACAGAGTATGAACTAGTATTATATTGACTTACCAAATTTAAACACAGTAAATGAGCTATGTGAAGAAGGTTGAGCTTCAGCCTGAGTAGGAGGTGGTGGAGGGGCCGTTTTTGCTAGAAATTGTTTTCACACACTTGGTTAGTTCCTTTGTGAGATAAATTATTAGTTTACTAACAACAAAAGGTACAGAATAACATTACTCACGCTTCGGTTTATGCCTAAAAAGTTTCAGGCTCTAAATAAAAAAATAAAATAAAAATTATTGATATATACTTTATATATTTTCCATACCTTATTACTTTGCTCTTCTTGCATTACCTTTGTTCTCAACATGCTCTTCTCATTGCTTTTTTCTGCTTTGTTTCCTGATCTGTCACTGTTTAGGGTGGGCTTGTGGTTCATATTCTGTTGTTCCACTTGTGCTGATGAACACAGAAGCGAAAAGGAGATGAAACATATTTTTGCCCAGATGTTGACGCTCATTTGACGCAATGCTCCCCCACGTGTCTGTGCAGAAACTTTATCCGAGCTCTTAGAAGGAATCTCAGCTTCGTCCGATGTGCAGCATTTTGTGGCTGAACTTCTTTTTCTTACATGTTCTGTTATTTTATTAACAAATGCTTGAACAGTTATTAATAGAAGACTGTGTGAGAAAGGCTACTGTGTAGTGTGCATCAAACCGACTCACCACTTCCTCCTTCAGCTGCGACCACAGGAAGAGGAGTGAGCTGCGGAAATGCACTGAGGGGCTCTGCAGTATGAACACAATGATTAATAAAAACATTCCCAGTTGAAACACATTTATTTCCACTAATAACAATAATCAGCACACAGAACATTTAACCAGTCAATGTTGAAACCCCTTCATGCCTCCTTGTGATAGTGATGTTTATTTTTGCTCCGTTTGAATTTGCATGTGTGTGCACTAACAAAATTCAAAAAAAGATTCAATTAAGTAGCGAATCCCTATACGCATTTATATATATTGTTCAAAACAAATAGTCATTTCAAAACGTGTTTCATAATCAAAAAGAACCTTTTGAGTCCACACCACACACTTCTATCAATGGATAGTGACATCACTTCTAAAAGTATTGTCTCGAAGCCTGTCACCCTTTATAGGCATGGACAGATGACTGGGTCTCTTTGAAAAAAAAAAAAAAAAGAACTTAATTAACGAAACTATGTTAAATCAATGTGTGAACACATATTGGAGACACGGAAAATGGATGTAGCAAGCGTTTTTGCGATAAATATAATGTATGCAGGAAATGAGGGTTAGTTAGCTTCATGAAAGGAGACAAAGATAGAGAGGATGGATTTTTTCACTATGTTAAAGCAGAGAGAAAACAGCCAGAAAATGAGGTGAATGTGCATGTTGTTTGTGAGCATAAGGTTTATCAGGTGAGAACATACTTTATTTTACTGATGTATAACTTCAGCAGCATTGTTTCTTTTCCCTCTGTGTCTGAGCCAAAATGAAGGAGAGAATTTTTTAAAAAGTTTCCTTCAGGCTAAATTACGGTAGTGTAACTAAACCCTCTAGAGTAACTTTTTGTGACTCGCTAATATGAAGTATTCTGGTGACAGCTGTTGAGAGAAAGCTTGCCATCTGTTTTGGAGTAAGAATGCTAGTCAGAAAAGGAGCAGAATTATACTATTTAACTTGAACGACAACAGAATTTTAGTGCATTTAACTTTTATGTTTTGTCACAAGAGGTTTTTTTCCCATTTTTATGAATTATAAGCAGTTAAAAAATACATAAAATCAAAAATCAAATCAAAATGTTTATTTGCGAGAATCTTGAACTCTAAAAATGTATATTCTGTGTGAGAAGTGGAGTGTTCTCAGTAGCTGTAGTCCTAAGCAGTTGCTGAAGTTACTGATGCTCTGCATATGAGCCTCAGATTTGAGGCTACAACAAGCTAGTGGCTATTTCTGTTTAACTTTTAACTGCTTAAAGTCTCAGTATGATGAAGGCAGATAACTCACCGGATCGTGAACTTTTAGCTCGAACACTCTGGGGGAAGAAAGTAAAAATGTTACGACTCAGGAAGAAAAAAATAACATTTGGCATTAAAACCTGCAAAGAAATGAACCCAGAGTGATTCTGTTAAAAGCCTATCTATGACTGTCTTTTTTCATCACTTTGGGTTAATTTCTGTACCTTGCTCCGATTCATGACAACATCCAGGAACTTCTTGGGCTGGGAGTTGCCGTCCCACTCTGATGACATTCCTACCCTTGGAAGAGGCTGTGTTGACCCCATGGAATCAGGTCGTAGCATATTTCTCTCGTGGACTGAAGGATCGGACAGAGCGACACTTCTTAGACAAACAACTCTTTCTGTACAAGCCGTATTGCTGTATAACAAGGGGGGGATGCTCACTCTCTTTTGCATGCAGGGGTAAGGGTTCTGGGGTTCTTTTCGCAACAGGTGATGCCAGAAAGTCCTCAGCTATAAAGTAAAAAAAAAAAGTACTTTTAATTCTCCTCTTCTAAAGATTTTTGATTTATTCTTGAATTCAAATAACCTTTTGTAGCATGTTTTGCACAATATATATGTTTTAAACTTTATTTTACAAATTGGAGTGTACACATAGATTTTTCCCTCCTAGGCACTCCTGAAAGAAAAAAAACATACATTTCTTCATCTTTTATGACAGACAGCCTTACTGTGAGGAAAATGCGGAGGAGTCAGAGGTGGACAAGAATTGTGGAAATTTGTGACTGAAGTTGGAGCTATTATGAAAAAATACAAAACCGATTACATTATTACTCTTCTACAAACATCATAACTTGCAAATGTCAAAATTAGAGGAAACATTTTAAATAATCAAAACAGTAATTTTTTCTAGTGTTTTTATCAGTCGGAACGCCTTACCTGATAAAGTCATTTTTGCTCTAAGACTCTGTAAGGAAAAAAAACAAGCTTGCTTTGAGACTGCAGTGTTTTAGAAACATTTTGAGATGTGTGGTTAGACATACAGCCAATAGGTTGGTTAATTTTAGAGCTTGGACTGTTAAATCCAATTCATATGAAGTACTTGATGCCTCAAAGTCAAATATGAAGTAAACAGATCCTCCTCAGTATTTAAAATCCAGACATGGCTGTCCCAAACAACTCAAGTTTGTTCCCTAATGAGGCCTGTAATGTCACACTGACTTGTAAATTCCCTCTTATCTGATGAAATCTGGGTTAACACAATGCATAAATAGTAACCATTAATTCAAAACACATGTTAGATTGCTCATTTATCATGCCTCTGCTGCAGAGAATGGAACTACTTTCAGAACACTACTATAAAAATCAATTGAAATATTTAAAAATGTTTACTTATACTGTATATGAATTCAACTGGAACTACCGATTACCGTGAAAAAGCCTTTATTTTTATTTGCTTTCAACTCCTAACTAGAACTTTTTCTGGCTGAGCTCAATGTGCCAGGGCTAAACTACTAGATGGTCATCCGAGAGCTCCCAATCCATCTCCATTACAGGCCTCCTGGCTGCTTCCCTTTAGAGGTTTTCTGAGGATGTACCACAGGGAGGAGACCCCCAGACAGACCCAGAACTCTATGGATGGGTTCAGCTCATTCCTACAGAGCTGTTATATGTACGTTATTGTGTAACATCTTTTTAATACCTGTTTATTTAAACATATAGTTTTTAAAAATGTGACTGTCAGTTCTTTGGTCCCTTAAGAAAAGTTGAAAGTCAGGCGTTTGATTAGCCCATTTCATCAATCGTAACCAGCTTTTAACCTCATTTCGATATCAATGGACACATTTTATCCACAATTAGCTATTGTTGAGACACTGCCATTCTGTCTGTTTAACTAAACATTTGCTATGAGGGATATCCTTCTTCGGTCCTACATCACACATCATATTAACTTCTTCCTTACCTTGCTCCTCACAAAAGTTTTATCCTGATGAAGTCCATCTTCTGGTGTCAAAGTTCCCGACCATTCTGAAGACAATCCTATTACACCCAGGTTCATCGCCAGTGGCACCTTTACCTGAGGCGTGACAAGAACTGAAAAGCAGTATATGTTGATTTAAAATTTAATTTTCTAAACAAAAGTCTAAAAGGTGTTTTGAAAAAAATAGGAATATTGTTAGAGCATCACCTGGATCAGCGGCTAACTCAAATGATTCTGGGGTTCTTTCTGGAAGTGGAGGAGCAGGTGATGGGGGGCTTCCTAAAAACATGGAAAGAGGATGTGAAACATTTAATGGAAAAAATAGGTGTTTGTGCTACCCAAAGAATTTCTACAGATTTATAGAAAATGGTGGCGCAGATCTGATGCAGTTTATGAAAATTTTCCATTAAACTGTTCTTACCTGCCAGTTCTCTTATTGGTTCAGCAGCAGCGCTTGGTGGAAAGATAACTGACAACCTTTGAGATGGATCTGGGAGCTCTGTCATACAAAATCAGTACGTTTTATAACATTTTTTTTAACAAATACAATATAGATACTTTTAAGCATAATTCACTTTTTGATATGTATTGCATGGCGAGAAAACATCAGATATCACATGATTCTTTCTTTTCACGACGGAACCAGACTGAGGAAACTCACCTGCTTCCTCAGCCAGGAAGAAGGATTCGGGGGTTCGTTCAGGTAAAGGTGGAGGTGCCTCATCATCGGTTGGAACTTTTAAGGTAAAATCAACAAAACGCTCAACTGCAATTCAGGTTTTTTAGCGAGATGCACTCATGCACAAACGTTTCTGCTCACCTAAGGCTGGAGAGCTGGGTTCCATGGTCTGCTCATTCAAGAGCAAAGAAGGAGCGTTGAAGATCGGGCTGCATGTCCATTTCGAGTCTTCTCCTTCATTCACTAGAACCTCCTCGGATGAAGGGGAGCTCAAAGGAGTGTCAAAATAGGGGTCCTCCACCATCAGACGCACAGCCTCAGGCACAGCCGTTAAAGTTGAAGAATTCAGTAAATACATGTCATCACAGTTCGGTATGCTCTCACTCACTGTGAACACAGTATGGCTGGTATGAAGAGCTTTAGGAGAGCTGTTGGGTTCCTGGGTAACATTCGGAACCTTTGGTGTGACATGGAATGGGTTATATTGTTGCTGGTCCCACTCCAAGTTCTCGTGTTTAAAGGCAGCTGGATTTTCTGAAGCCTGGGGCAAAGGAGAGCTGTAATGTTGTAAACAACTGCTCTCTTCATCAAGCAGGTGCTGATGGTGTGAGGTTAAATCAAATTCCTCGCTCTGGTCGGAGAGATCATTATCTCTCATAGCATCGACGGTTGGTTGCGGCATCGTCACCTGCCCAGATGAAAACGCAGAGAGTTAAAACAGAATTTCATCACTAAACCTGTGCTTTCATTGGGGTGCTTACACTTGTAGATAATCAGATAAATAGCTTTTTTATCATAAGTACCCAGCACCTAAAAGGTGTTGGGAGTCTGGGGTGTTTGTTTCTGTTTGTCTTTCTGTGTCTTTTCCTCCACCTTTTTGGAGAATTCCACCAGAGGCCCTGTGTGAGCTGAGGACCTATCCATCAAGTCAGGGGGCGGAGCCATCTCTCCGCAGCCTGCACAGGTGCAGCTCATTGAGGATGATCATAGGCTGGATATAAGGAACTGGTTGTCAGATCTTCCTTGCCTGAGTGTTTGAACAGTATCGGTAAACCTCTCGTTCCCCGTGGTTTCCCAGAGACTCCTAGTTTTAGTTATTTTCTTTGACTACCTGCTTAATGCTGACCTCTGCTCCAAAGATTTTTCCTTGCAAGAATTCTCCACGTGATCAGTTCTCCAGCTTCATTGCAAGCCTTTGGTCTTCAGTCCCCAAGCTCCTGCCTGTTCCATGCCTCATCTCTGTGCTCTGTCTGCCCGCCTACCGTGCTCAGTCCTCGCTCGGAACTCGGCAGGAAGCTCCCGAATCATCCTGGATCCCTAGCTCTCTCTCCCTGGCTTTCAACTTTCCGTCTGTATAGGAAGCCTCACCTGAGTTCATTCTGATTCATTCCAAGACTATTTTTCCCCTGGACTTTTTGCCTCCTGCAGTTCTTCATATCTCCATTGCCCTGTGCAGTATTTCTGGTTCCTATCTTCTTCATCATCTAATTATTGTTTCAATAAAATGTTTATAATTTTAACTGGTCTCCCTAGTGGTGTTCTGCATGTGGGTCTAAAAGCTTAACTCCAACATGACAGACGGCAAAGGTGTAATATGCAATCTATGGTCCACATGATGTTGTATATTGATGTGATCCATCAATATCTGCTGAAGTGAGCATCCCAAAGCCCTGATCTCAGGTGCAAGGCAACCTACAAACCCAACTAGGTTATAGCAGTTGTGTAAGAAGGAATGGGCCAAAATTTCAATAAACCACCGAGAGAGGCTTGAGGAAAGACCTGGGAACATGTGACTAAACTCATACAGTTTAAAATACAACTCAGCCAATTACAAAATGATTACACGTAAACTTCTAAATATAAAAATGTTTATAGAGTGTACACACCGGTAAATATCCAATTTCAAATGCTGATCAATCACTATTGTGTTGACATTGTTAAAAGTATTATAAAGCAATGTTCATTGACATGATCGCACAAACAGGTGAGGCGGCAAATCGAAATTAAAAGATTGGTAAAATAAAACTTTTTGAAAGTTTGAATTTAATTAAAGCTTATACCAGTTACATAAATTGGTCAAACTACTGATTTACCTATTGGTTCAGTAAAACAAAAACTAAAAGAGGAAATTAGTTTAGTTGCAAGAGTTAACTTTCCACCTTTGGAACAGTGTTATTACTTTCAGTATAGTTAAAGATATTTTACAAAATCACACAATTTGGCTTTTGCCACAGACAAAATGCAGTCTAAACTACACTTCCTTGTTGTAATGTTAATATGATGTAAATCAAAATATAAATTGTAAACTCATGGTTCCATAAGAGAACTTGAATTTACCATTTGCTAATTTTTTAACCTTGCCACAGAAAAATGAAAAAAAATAAAAATGGAAACACTGAAGACATTAGATTGTCAAGTAAATAAATGTTGCTCATCACACACCACCCCACAACCATCACAGGTTTTAGTCATCCTGCCCGCTTCTGATTTTCCACTCCTCATGTGACTAAAATCTATAATTATGATATACTGAAACCACAAGAAAGCCTGTCATAGCTGCTTGTTTTCTTCAATATGTAGCTTGTGCTTTTCATGTTTGCATTTGGAGTGCTAACAGTTGCATGCAAAAACGATTTAATTTTCAGATTTTATTTATAGGTAATAAAAAATGATGTCCTTGTTTTGTACAGCATGCCTTCAATGCTCGATCAGAGCAAGCTTTGTATTTATTAAAGCATCGACGCAATATGCATATGCATAGATGGGTCTGGTCTCTCTCCTACTCCTTTAGATGGATTTGTTGTTGCAGTTGCTCACCTCGTAGCAGCTTTGTGTCTCCATAGTTCGCAAATACCTCCCAAACAGTTCCCTTATGGTTCTGTAGACAAGCAGGTATTGTTCCTGAGGATAAAGAACAAAAGCATGCTTAGTTAGAACGTGGCTTTTGGACAAAACACAAATCAACCTTTCATGCTGTGGAGGAACAGAAATGATGCTGACATTATTGGCCTGAAAAGCAGCTCTGCTTTCCAGAGGATTTGAGTAAATACCTTGGTTTGAACTACAGATGGCCTCTGGGTTCTCATGTCCTGAACTAAGTTATAGATGTTAAAATCTGCTGTAATCATCTGTAAGCAGGCACACACAAAACATACAAAATGTACAATGTATACTGTCCAACCAATGAGAGCAGTAATATGTCTACACTACTCAGACACAACATCTTACCTGACTCCTGAGGAGGTTCCATGTATAATCAATGACACACAGGGCTCCTGTTCTTCCACAGCCAGCACTAAAATCACAACAGCAAAAAGGTTTGACCAACTGATTTAACCTAAGCCACTTTTTTTAGTATCAGGACAGCTGGGTAGAAATACATCATTACAGGTTGGTGTACATATCAGGACATAAAATGATCCTGTTTTAAATTTATTTAAGCCTAACCACCAGTGTATAAACCACACCATGCATTATACACTGTCAATACACATCATAACCAGAATATAAAAGCTATTAATAAGTAACTTTAGGTTGCAGATTTGTATCTGAATGAATCACAAGGCTTTTGGAGCAGTTTCCGCTTTGGACACATGTGCCTGAAACAGAGATGTGTGGCCATTATGTACAGCCCTATGTCTGGTTTTATACAAAACAATGGATTAGCCTGAACACTTCATGCTATCTGAGAAGCATGGGGGTGGAATGATAATAATTTGGACAGGTTTTGTAGGTTGCAGGGCCAACATAGTTTGTAGTCATAAGCCTTATTCAATTTATCATTACCTAATAAACACACAACTACAAACCTGTCCAATATGGATCATTTCATCATTTCCATCATTCGATCCACAGAACAGAGCTGAGATCAGCAAACCAAAGAAGCTAAAATATAACTTCCAGCACTTGTGGCAACAGTGTAAAATCCCTTGAATTTAGCTTTTCCCACTGAATTATGTTTAGCTTCAGTCAGTGCCATAAGCTTACTGAGTTTAAATATGATTTAATAGCACTCTAAAGAAGTCTGATACAGTGGCTTGCAAAAGTATTCGGCCCCCTTGAACTTTTCCACATTTTGTCACATTACAGCCACAAACATGAATCAATTTTATTGGAATTCCACGTGAAAGACCAATACAAAGTGGTGTACACGTGAGAAGTGGAATGAAAATCATACATGATTCCAAACATTTTTTACAAATAAATAACTGAAAAGTGGTGTGTGCATAATTATTCAGCCCCCTGAGTCAATACTTTGTAGAACCACCTTTTGCTGCAATTCCAGCTGCCAGTCTTTTAGGGTATGTCTTTACCAGCTTTACACATCTAGAGACTGAAATTCTTGCCCATTCTTCTTTGCAAAACAGCTCCAGCTCAGTCAGATTAGATGGACAGTGTTTGTGAACAGCAGTTTTCAGATGTTGCCACAGATTCTCGATTGGATTTAGATCTGGACTTTGACTGGGCCATTCTAACACATGGATATGTTTTGTTTTAAACCAGTCCATTGTTGCCCTGGCTTTATGTTTAGGGTCGTTGTCCTGCTGGAAGGTGAACCTCCGCCCCAGTCTCAAGTCTTTTGCAGACTCCAAGAGGTTTTCTTCCAAGATTGCCCTGTATTTGGCTCCATCCATCTTCCCATCAACTCTGACCAGCTTCCCTGTCCCTGCTGAAGAGAAGCACCCCCAGAGCATGATGCTGCCACCACCATATTTGACAGTAGGGATGGTGTGTTCAGAGTGATGTGCACTGTTAGTTTTCCGCCACACATAGCGTTTTGCATTTTGGCCAAAAAGTTCCATTTTGGTCTCATCTGAACAGAGCACCTTCTTCCACATGTGTGCTGTGTCCCCCACATGGCTTGTGGCAAACTGCAAACGGGACTTCTTATGGTTTTCTTTTAACAATGGCTTTCTTCTTGCCACTCTTCCATAAAGGCTAACTTTGTGCAGTGCACAACTAATAGTTGTCCTATGGACAGATTCCCCCACCTGAGCTGTAGATCTCTGCAGCTCGTCCAGAGTCACCATGGGCCTCTTGGCTGCATTTCTGATCAGCGCTCTCCTTGTTTGGGCTGTGAGTTTAGGTGGACGGCCTTGTCTTGGTAGGTTTACAGTTGTGCCATACTCCTTCCATTTCTGAATGATCGCTTGAACAGTGCTTCGTGGGATGTTCAAGGCTTGGGAAATCTTTTTGTAGCCTAAGCCTGCTTTAAATTTCTCAATAACATTATCCCTGACCTGTCTGGTGTGTTCTTTGGACTTCATGGTGTTGTTGCTCCCAACATTCTCTTAGACAACCTCTGAGGCCGTCACAGGGCAGCTGTATTTGTACTGACATTAGATTACACACAGGTGCACTCTATTTA
The DNA here is from genome assembly GCA_963556495.2 of Valencia hispanica. Taxonomy (NCBI): domain Eukaryota; kingdom Metazoa; phylum Chordata; class Actinopteri; order Cyprinodontiformes; family Valenciidae; genus Valencia; species Valencia hispanica. The sequence continues at coordinate 46,351,435 of OY747709.1, read as the reverse complement.
GTCATTAGCACTCATCAGACAATGTCTATGGGCAACTGACTGAACTCAGACCAAAGGGGGCTGAATAATTACGCACACCCCACTTTTCAGTTATTTATTTGTAAAAAATGTTTGGAATCATGTATGATTTTCGTTCCACTTCTCATGTGTACACCACTTTGTATTGGTCTTTCACGTGGAATTCCAATAAAATTGATTCATGTTTGTGGCTGTAATGTGACAAAATGTGGAAAAGTTCAAGGGGGCCGATTACTTTTGCAAGCCACTGTACAGAAATTAAACTATTATAACCAATGAACAAGGCTAAAGGTGTAGAGATGTAAAGTTTTAGATCTCCCCTTTCAAATGATAAAAAAGTGGATTAATTTCAGTCATTTCCTTCAAAAAGTTTAGATTCTTACCAAAAAGAATGTTAAGTTTATCATCACAAGGTTCTGTTGTTTCTCTATTAATTGAGATGATCATGAATTACAGCTACAATAAAAAAAATATTTAAACCTTCGTAAAAGACAGTGGATCACAAAAGGTCATTGATAAAGAAGCAGCCTATTCACAGTGTGCTGTATATCTCCTTGTTATAGGTATCTATATAATATAACCGTTTTATTGACTTACTGGAATAAATTAACTTTTTGATGATGTTTAGCTGCACTATGAATGCTCCCTAGCTGTCTTTATACATTTTACCTGGCATATAGATGAAGAGTCTAACTGCAGAAACAAATTCAAAGATCAAAACTTCAATATACATACAAAAGCTCAACCAGTTTACAATACAGGGCAGAAGAAACTTCACAGAACTAAAACAAATCTCTCTCTCTCTCTCTCTCTCTCTCTCTCTCTCTCTCTCTCTCTCTCTCTCTCTCTCTCTCTCTCTCTCTCTCTCTCTATATATATATATATATATCTATATATATCTATATATATATAAACACCATCCATACAATTAAAAAGCAGACATCTCGACTTCAGAAATGTGAGGTAAAGCAACCAATAGATCTCGAAATGTCATCTCGTTTAATAGTAATGTAGTCACATATGTTATATATTTTATAGCTGCTTTTAAGGAAGTAGCAACATGGACAGTAAACTTTAACCGTAAAAAGAACTGAACTGTGGTGAACACCCTCCAAAAAAGGAGTTGTTGAGGTTACAAACTAGAAACCTTGTAAGGGTAAGGCATGTTTTCAAACCACAGTTTCTGCAACATCATTAATGTTAAGACACATTAAGTCGCTACGTTGCATATTTTAGGGAAAACAATGATTATGTGAACGTCAAAGCACAATAATATGAGATTTAAAATGTTTTGACTTTAAATTTCTATAGTTGTTATAGCTTAGTTTTATATTTACGACTTTACATCACTACAATAACAAGAAAAAATCTAGAAAAAGTATTTTGTTGTCTCAATAAAACAATAACTTAAGAAAGGAAGTGAAACCTTCCTTTAGTCTTGCTGATACGGCACATTCTTTTCAACAGTATTTGCCAGTAAATCTTACTCTTACTCTTGCCACGACCTTAGAGAGTATGTCATGTAGTGCACTAAAGTATATGAAGTATCGACGTCTTGGGGAAATCATTTTAAACCAACACAGAACACAGAGACATATTTCTTCCTGAAATTAAGTCATTATGAAAAACTGTAATTTAATGTAATCTTGAATAAATGATAAAGGTAAGTGTTCAAGCCACAATGCAAGCGGTGGAAAAACTCAGAAGGAAAGCCCACGTGTGTTTTAAAGCACAGTGGGCCATTGGTTTACCACCAACATGCATTTCCTGTCTAAAGAAAAAAGGAGGGGCCATACCACTGAAGCCCGATGCAAGAGGACATGTACCCATGAGTAACACAGCACCATCATAACGTTAGTAAAACCTCTCTTCACATAGCGCCAACATTCACACATTAAGGCGGAAAAAACAACCCAACAACTCTGAACTGTAATGAGCGTTCTTGCATTAACAACCAACTCAAATCAAACTTCTGATGTGTGCATACAATACACTGAATAACTTTTATTAAAAAAGGAATATTTTAAAAGGTGCATTCAATATCTCTCTGAAACTTTTTAATTCCTCTATTAGGATCAAAAACAGCTAAACGTTCCTCTGCAGTGAATGTGGTAATTATGGTCCAACTTCAATTTTACGTTTTCCATAGTTTGTACAATTCGAGTAATAATTTATAACATAATATATAATTTTATTATATTAGTACACCCTACAATAGCCTGGTTTTTTGCTAAATTATTTGGATATATGGATATTTCATATTAGTTTGAACAAAAGTGAAAAATTTTAGGTATTACATTAATTAAAAAATAATCAAAAAAATGTAATAAAAAAGCAACAGCCTCACTTAAAAATGTAAAATTACACATTGGCATGACACATCACATGCTGGGAACTTTGTCACTTAACGTTTTAAAGTTGATATGCCCTGCCTAAATCTCAGACATTTTGTGTGGTGTTCTCTTAACTGTTAAAGTGAGAGTAAAAACCATTTTGAGATACACAGAGCTGCTTATTGTCATGTTGTTTTGGTGTTGACCCGAATGCAGAGAAGATGAATAGATGGGGAACAGCTGTTATAGACCATGTAACTGAGACAATTAGGTGAAAGAGTAACACCAGAAAGTAAAAACACAGGTATAAAAATGAAACATAAGATGCTGCAACCAAAATGATCAAACTAAGATGAAAGTCCACAGATTATAACAGTTATGTCTTCAGAAAGAACATTGTAGCAGCTTATGAGTGTGTTAAGTGATTTGAAAATGTTTTATAAGCATTGTAAGATCAGCTATTGCACTCAACAGAAAATAGTCTATATCAGATAAAGCCCTTTGGTTAACTTTAGTTATTCTTAAAATGTGCTATAAATGTAAACTTGGCATTGACAACAGGAGGACAAAATAGGTTTTGTTTTATCCAACCTATTTTCTGATTAACATTTATTTAACAACTTTGAAGCCCTCAGTAGCTCTGTGTCAAACATTAAAGTTTCATTTTAAGAAAACAACCCATCACAGCAAAAAAGTAGCTTGCCTAATGTAGAGGACAGCTAATTGTACACACTTCATCCTATTATAAACACATTATACGAAGATTAGCTTAATTTCCTCACAACACACAAGACATGTATCTAGATATCTCAGCATGTGTGGCAAGATAAGAAAGTGTAAAAGCAGCTTAAAATTTAGATTACAATCATGCGGTCTACAAGCTTCCTTTTTTTAACAAGTGCTATGTTCTGCAAGGTGTATACATCACCTCTGGAACAGGCTGCCGGAGGACCCCAGGGCCGCAGAGAACGTTCATGTTTTTAAGTGCAGGCTCAAGACTCACCTTTTTAGCCTGGCTTTTAACTGATTATTATTTATTATAGTCTGTTTAATTGCTCTGCATGTTTTACTTAATACATTTTATCGGTGTTTTACTATTTAATCTTATATTTATCCATAGTTCATTTTTATATTTTAGTCTGTTATTTTAATCTTCCTTCCAGTGTTTCCTCTATGGGAGTGGTGATCGGCTTTGGCTGCCTGTGTGCTCTCCAGGTAGAGTTTGGGTGGAGGTGGGGGGCTCGGCCTTGCCTCCTCTGGGCGCCCTTGTGGCAGTGCCTTGGCTGCTGCAGTTGATGTGCTGCTGCCGGTGCAGATGGCTCCTTTGATGGCGTTTCCTAACCTGGCTCATCTGTACTCTGCCCAATGTCCTTTTTATTGCTGCTCTTAAGTGAGTGTGTGCGTGAAAGTTGGGTCTGGGGGAGGGGTTATAACTGTGATCATGCTTTTAATTATGTGGAGGAGGGAAGGGAATGTGGTCTTTGTGGGGTCATTTTAATTCTGTAAGACATTTTGAGCTGCAATTGTTATATGAAAAGCCCTTCATACATAAACATTGAGTTGATATGATTTAATATATAGTTCTTTATTGTTCTAAGTGTCATCAAAACAGCCCTATGTATGTTTATAGGTTATTCATCACTGAGTTTATAAATATCTCTGTCTGCATGGCTAGCAATGTTCCCATCCATGTTGTTGTAATTTGAGTAGCTTTAGGAGATTCACAATAAGAATAGAACTGGTCCAACAAGAAGTCTGGCACATGGTTATCAATGCTAAATTTGGGAACAGGTAAAGTTTTTTTTTCCTTGTAAACATGAAAGTAATACTTTTGTCAGTCTAATGCATCATGCATGTGATTTAGAAGTCTAGAAATACCAATACAACCATTAGCATTATTCTGAAAATGCAAAGAAAAAACTATTCCTAATTCAGATTTTTAATGGTTTGAATTTTGATTCTCAGTTTGAACATTACTTCTTCTGTAGTTTAACTGATAAGCTAAATATCTACACCAGGGGCATTTATTCAGAAGCAGAGAAAAGCCAAACTCTGTAGAGAATGATTAAAGCTGAGATTATCAATAACACCTTTGCCATCTATCTTTTTTCCAGAGGGAATTTTTTTTTTTTTTTTTAAAGAAAAGGACTTTGCTCTTCACCCAGTGGGTAGCAATCCCAGGTTCTATAAAAGTTTCTGACCTGCAGTGGATGCATATGGGGGTGTCATCATGTGCCTGGTAACAGCGCATCTCATGCAGCATGTCCAGAATGGGCGGGATGGTGTCTGGTACACCGTGATCCGGCCAGTTGACGTAGTGCAGCTGTTTCAAAGTGCGGCTCCACTAAAAAAAATGGAAAATTGAAATGTTTTCGTTCAAATGTCTTGTTTCCAAACAAGACATTTTACATAAAATTACATCTAATATTTAAATAAATCAGGTTGGGCCTGTCATGCCAGATACAATAAAAACTGCTTTGAGGTTAAAATCTGTATTTTCAGTCGTTGGAGGTGTCAACAAACCAGTTCCTTATCTCTTGATTTTCTCAGGTAAAATGTCCTGACAGTTAATTTCAAGGTTAATGCTTACGTTGCGATAAGTCAACCTTAATGTCCTTGTCAGATAATCTCCTTTACTTTCCTCAGAATCCTGGAAAGAAGTAAATAAAAAATTAGATTTTTATACAATTAATTGCTTATTCATATTGCTTATTGCATATATATATATATATATATATATATATATATATATATATATATATATATATATATATATATATATATATATATATATATGCAAAGATTACTCACACAATGAACAGTGAAACCTTCACAGACAAATGTATCCTCTTGTTTCTGAGGCCAGTACACTTCACACTTTTTCTAAAAAAGAGAAACCAAAAAAAATTACGTCTGACATTTTTTAATTTTGAATTCGTATACAATTTGTATATTTTGCTAAAATATGCCAAGTGAAAGAATTTGTTACCTTTCCCATTTCGAATTCTCGACAGGACATTACAACAACCTGAAGGAAGAAGCAAAACAAAAGAGGTTCAACAAGACTATAACAAAAACAACTTTTTGACAAACACAGCAAGTGACAGACAGACGAACCTTTATGTTATATTCCCAAATCATCCTTAAGAAGTCCACCACTGTGTGTGGAAGTGGACCTTGAGTAGCAATATAGGCCTTGGACCCGGAAACTCCCTGTGAGCAGAACAGTTTACAGTTAAAGAATGTTGTTAGTTACATGATATACAGTTGTGGTTATTATTAGTAGTGCTGCTTATTACATCTAAATGAATAACAGATCTCCTTCATGAGAAAACAGGGTAAATTCACCTTAATAAAACTGGCATTGATGTAGTCAGAGTCTTTTTTGGATGTGGTGAGCTTTACTCGAGTGTGGTCAACTGAAAAAAGAGAAAGGTGCTGTCAAAGTGCCAATATCACTGATTGCATAAACGTTCATGTTCTTGTCAAACAACAGAGCACAAACCAAATTACATTAAATGATGAGGTGTAAAGATGATAAAATGTACACCCAAATGTAGTTATACTGATCCAGTGCACTATCCACAGTGGTCACACAAACCAAGCAGAAAACTATAAAGATAAATCCAACATGTATTTTGTGTGTGTGTGTGTGCCACCTAGCCTGACTTTTAACACTCCAAGCAAATGTTAGTTTCTATTGATGTCTGTATGTGGTTGGAAAGTAGTTGGGGTTGATCACACGAGCTAACTAAGCCTGAATCTTAATGTCTTTGATGCCCCGTTAGAACGAACTGCCAATAGACACGTCCTTCTTCATGAACTTGCAACTTTTATTAACAAGAAAGCCCCTGCTTCAGAACTCAAGCATTAATTTTTTCCAAACTCTTCTTCTTCGCTTCTCTTGTGGTCCTTCTCTTAAAGGTACGGTCCAACATTTCCCCTCTCTGTGTAACATCAATAAGCATTGTAAATAACTTTTTAAATTATAATATCACATAATTTAACTAAAATACTTCACATCATGTAACTTATATTGTTCAGAACTTAATGAAATAAACAGAATATATGGGACTTATTTCAGTCTGCTGCACTTTGTTTTGACTAAATTTGGACAAGATGTAACATTGTGAGCTAAATGAAAACTGTTGTCCAGAGTTTCAAAGGAAGTGACAAAAACAGCTAAGCACAGTTAAGCAACCAGATGGAAAGTACTTTGATAGAAAACCAGTGAAGGGTATTTAAATAATTTGAAAGGAACTATGACATCTGATTGGAGCTCAAGAGGGAATTATTGCTAAGTTCAACTGAAATATTATCCAAGCACTACTAATCCACCTCATTTGCTTTTGCTGTTCCTCTTTAAGACTCTGTCTGGCTGTATAGTTAAAAAGACATGTTGGAGTCTATGATCCTTGGCCATTATGATGGAAGGAAGAGATGCTTTAAACTTTTTCCTTCTCTCTGCTCTTTGGCCTTGCAACCAGAAAGGCTCCTTTGCTCAGCGGCTGAGAGTGGAAGACAAATGCTTGAAATGTTAAATTAGAAACCCAGATTTTTAGAAATGAAATCAAGTTTTCTCTTCAGTGAGGAACTTTTTAAAGCAATTTTATGGACCTTTTAGAGATGAGATCTTAACCTTGATGAATTGTTCCCTTCAGACGGGGGTCTTTCCTGCCGCCTTTAAAGGGGAGGCGGTAAAGTCACTGCCAACTTCAGTTTTAATGATTTTATTCATTTTCGACTGGTATCTAACTTACCATTTTTAGGCAAATTTTTTGAAAAGCTTGTTTTAATTCAACTTAATGATTTTATCAGTCCCCAGGTTTCAATTTTGGCCCAGGCCTTTTTAACCTTTGTATGTTCCCTCTTGGCGGTGTCATCAGAAGACATGGAGTTAACTTTCACAGTTATGCTGATGATACACAGTTATACATCTCCGTGTCTTCTGATGACACACGGCCAATGGATGCACTTTTTAACTGCATTTTAGACATCAAATCCTGGATGGCAGAAAACTTTCTCCAGCTCAACCAGGACAAAACTGAAGTTTTAGTCATCGGTCCTAAAGCTCAGAGAGAGAAACTTTTCCCAGAACTACAATCACTGTCTTTTAATCCTTCTTGGATTCACCTGGGCGTGATTTTTGATTCTGACTTTTATCCTTCACATTAAAAACATTACTATAATAGGTTTTTATCATCTAAAGAACATAGTCAGAACATTACACCCGTCTTTGTTTTAGGATCCATTTTAAGGTTCTTTTAATGGTTTTTAAGTGTCTTAATAGTCTTGGGCCTTCTTATCTTTCAGAACCTTATAACTTAAAATGTTATAACAAACCAGTGCCAACATTGGAAAATGTTCCCTTCGTGGAAGGGATATGAAGGGATATGAAATCGTTATAATCGTTATGAAAGCGTTATAATCCTGCACTTGTGTTAACAATACAAGTGCAGGATAATAAACAGCAACATAACTGAAGCCTTCAAATTCAAACATTTATTGCTGGTTGCTATGTAGTTATTCTGACAATTTTGTAAAAAAAATAGACGTGTTGAGTTGACGTGTTCCTTTATGAAACTATTGTTTTTCCACCCAGTGGCATGGAAAAAAAAAAAGTGTAACATGTGCACACAGCGTTAATTTATAGATTCTAGAATACTCTTCTATTGTAATAATAAAAAAGGTTCTTAGCATTACTTGATGCATTTTTGATCAATCTTATGCTGATGTTTTTGCACAAGTGCATCATCAAACCCAGACAGTCAGCCACTTTCTTGAAACTTTGACGTGTTACATGCTTGTGTATGCCAACCACAGTTCTAGCAGATCTGCACTGAGCCAGACTTACATGGAACAATGTCCTTGTATCGGTTCTTTTTGATGTTTTCTTGTTTTTCTGCTGTCTTGGTGGAGAAGATCTTGTCAATGCGAAACTTTGTTGACTGGTTTTTCAGCCTCTGAAAAACAAAAGATTTTGTTTTACTCCAGACACCTTAAATACAATGCTTTCATTTCTTGTGGCAGTATAAATGTCGATGGGCTTTTTATCACTATTTATAACCGCATTGGAACGAACACACAGTAAATAAGATTTCCACTACAATGAACCATTTAAAATGCAGCTTGAGGGTTCCTTTTTCTCACATTACTTTTTTCTTTTTTTACTTCGGGGGGCTTAAATGAAAACAGATGTGACAAATATAATATTAACAAGAAAAGTATTTTCAGTGTGAAAACTTTTATTTTTTAAAGTCAGTGTTTCCCACACATAGACGAGTCTGTGGCGATAATCTGTGGCAGTAATCTATTTGAACAGTCTGCAATAATATCTGTTGGTATTTACTGAATGTGTTAGATGTTCAATGGCAAGTTTTGTACATTAATTTCTGAGCCAGTCCCTAATGTTCACAACAGAACCCTATTTGGCTTGATGAGCAATTCCTAAAACAACCTTTAAATAAATACAACTTTTTTTCCTAAAATAATAAAAATGCAACGGAGACTTTGAAGCCTTTTCATATTCATATTTACTTTGGTTAATTTGTCACATTTTGTTACATTTTAAAACATTAGCTGAAGAAATGAAACCACTTATATATATAAAATGCATGCAAAGTCTAAAATGGACCCAACAACCAAGCATGTATGGGTAGTTTAGCTAAAATGTGCCAATGGAGATTTTTGTCATATTTGTGCCATAAAAACAGAATTTCCTTAGACAGACCAAAAATTTGTGCTAGATATTTTTAAGAGGAAGCAGTAGAAATTATAAATACATAATAATGTTTTGGTAATTTGCAGATATCTAGTGTACGAGAAACAATCATGTGCACTGAACCACACCCACAGCATTTGTGTCTCATAGGAAGTGAAACAGAGTCCAGCCCGTCTCTGGGAAGATTGGTTCCAGGAACCAGTCTGTCAAGGTCTGCTCAACCATATCTCACTGCTACCTTTCAGTTTAACAGAGGCCATCCAACAATCTATTTTGAACCGTTTCATAGTAACACTTTCAGCTGTGTCAGTTCAAAACATAGCACTCCAAGATTGCTTGGTTAAGTGGTTCCCAACCAGATGCTTTGTAAAGCCCACCACGGTACTCCCCAAAGAAAAATACATTTACTCATGGCCAAACTCCTGCTGGTGATTTGGTGTCCATATTTCAGTTTTTAAAATTGGTCATAGATTTGTCAAGGAACTGACCTGGAATGTCCAGATCTAACAAATCTGGGTTTTCAGTTTAAAATATTTTATATTGACATTTCTGTCCTGTGCTAAGATTACCCCTGCTCTCTGCACTGCAGGTGAGCAGGGGTAGAGTACCTGACACACTCCCCATATAATGTAACTTCCTTCAAAACTATGTGTTTCTGTAAGTTTTTCTGTAATTAATTGGAACTACGTTGAAATATTGTAGAAGGCAAATCAACAATGAGTCATATCAAAATAGAGAGTAAACATGCTAACATAAGCCTAGCACTTCATGCAAACTACTCCGCATAAAAACTATCATCAGCATGAGCAAAATGTGAGTATATTGATAACTGTAGCTGTAGGTATTAAGCCAGAAATGTCTAGAATGATAAAGAAGAAACAATAAAGCTCTCACCTTTCAGGTAATGTGCTGTAAAAATATTAATGTTTCACGAGGAAAACAATATTTGTTGATGTAAAGAAAAATGGATTGCAGTGGCTGGATTATCACTGGTGAGTAAATTATATGTTACACAATCGCAAAACCAATGTAGACCATGCCATAGTGATTAAATGTAAAGTGTTTCATTCCATATTAATGGCGTAGATTTTAATAAACTATTGAAATAAAACGATCTGATTGGATTATAAGCAAATGCCTTTTATGAAATGATGAAATGCTCTAATATGTTTTCGGTACAAAAAACATCCTAACTGGAATATCTCTAAGTCACTACCCTAATTTTAGGGTAAGAAACACATGTATGTCACTTCAACAATGCCATTATTTCTGTCTTTTGTCTGAATAACAACGCCAGGGACTACATCATCAGCTAAGCCTACAGGTTACCAAAGCTCATTGAATGTTGCCCATCATCTCTGAACAAAGGGGGAAAAAGTCATGGAATCCTATGCATATGTCCTAATTAATAAGTCTGCAACCCCATTACACGTGTGCGTCGTGTTTTAATTGCATACCAAGATAAAATGTTTTTAGTGAATAATGCTCAACTGTTGGCCTTCTATGCCAGTTACACCAGGCTGCCTGATCTTTTTGAACGTGTCGAAAAATTTGGCGGCAGACTTACACATGTCCTGGTCAAACTTCAAATGGCGCATAATAACATAACTTAATCTCATGCTGCACTATTTCATTGTTCTGTTGTGCAAATTATTTAATCAATGATGAAAGGATGAAGGGATAAGTCAAACACTGTTACCATCATGGGAGAAGAAGGGGAGTTGGTTGAGGAGTATAAATACCTCGGAGTTCACCTGGACAACAGACTGGACTGGAGACTGAACAGTGAAGCCATCTACAAGAAGGGACAGAGCAGACTGTACTTCTTGAGGAACCTTAGGTCCTTCAAGGTTTGCAGCAAGATGCTGCAGATCTTCTACAAGTCTGTTGTGAGAGTGTAATCTCTTCAGCCATCATCTGTTGAGGTAGCAGCATCAGAGCCAGGGATTTAAAAACGCTAAACAACCTGATAAAGAAGGCTGGTTCTGTTCTGGGGACGACTGTGGAACATCTGGAGATGATGATGCAAAGAAGGTTTCGTCCTAAAATCAATAAAAATATGGACAACCTTGAGGATCCTCTTTATGAGACTATCCTACAACAGTGTGTCTTCAGTCAGAGGCTTCTTCAGTTTCGCTGCAACACAGACCGCTACAGGAAATCCTTCCTGCCCACAGCAATTAGGATCTACAATAACTCCTTAAATAGTATGAACTACAACAACACTTAATTTCCCTCTGGGATCAATAAAGTATTTTTTAGTTGAATTGAAAGCAGATTCCTTCCAGTCATTTGATAATTTAATGCATCATGTTGATCAATGTGGAGGAACAGTCATTTATAAAGATTAACTCACTGATACATGAAAAATGCTTGAAGTAGCTGCCTCTGTGGGATAGTCTGACCTATTATTTGATTATTATAGGTGTTAATTATTTAACCATTCGGCAGAACTCATTGACTGTATATAAAGCCTTGTATTTTTAGCCCTAGAGAGTGAAACAATCATTATGTATCCAACATACAAAACAAATGTACACAGGGTGTGACAGGCCTTGATGTGTGATATGTAACTTCTTTATATTTGGACTCAATCTTAAACTGTGTGCATGCAAAAAAACAGAGGGGAGTTACTCAAACACAGGTGCTAAAAAGTTTTTTATTTTGAAGATGGTTGTCCTCCTTTCAGACCATTGCTTAAAAGGGAAGTTACACCAGTCTGCTTACTTGTATTTTAGGGAATAGCTATATGTGGTGTCAAGCACATTCAAAGACCATGTTAGTCTGCTATAGTGTCAAGATCTGGATGTCTGCTGCATATGTACCATACAGTCAGGTTGTTATTTAAATATCTGTGCACTTGAGAAGATCCTTGTTTATAATTGCATTCTTCTACCCCCACATTATAAAGTCAAAAGATTTTGCACCCAGCTATTACATGTACTCTGCAGGAGATATTAGCATGCAGGAATGAAGATACAGTGCAGCAGCCAAAAACTTTCAAATGTGACATTTTTAACACACTCGAATACTTTTGCACCAAACCGTAACCAAAATAACAGCACAGACGTTAACTTACTGGATAAGATGCTGTTTCTAACAACAAAAGCAGAAAATGTATGTGAAGCAGAGCAGGTGAACAGTATAAGTGAGCAAAGAGAGAGGAAGTTACAAACGGAACCGGCTGAGGGAAAAGAATGCAAATGCACCACGATAATACAGAAGATATTATAATTACTGCATAGCATCATGCGTCCAGAATCCTCCACCTTTAGAAGACAAACGGACTGGACTTATATAGCACTTTTCTAGTCATCCTGACCACTTAAAGCACTTTACACTGTAGCCACATTCACCCATTCACACCCATACCAAGCTCATTCCATGGTTCATCTGCACTCGGCCCAATGTCCTTTTTTACTGTTGCTTTTAACTGTGCGTGTGCATGGGAGTTGGGTTGGGGGTAGGGAGGAATAACTGTGATCATGCTTTTAAATCTGTGGGGGAGGGAAGGGAATGTGGTTTTATGTGGGGTCATTTTAATCTGTAAAGCACTTTGTGATGCAACTTATTGTATGAAAAGCGCTTTATAAATAAAATTTGATTTGATTAGGCAACTAGGGGTTAAGTGCCTTACCGAGAGACAGAAGGTTGTTGGAATCGAACCTTCAACTCTCAAATTGCAATAAAACTACTCTACCTACTGAGCGACAGTCACCCCACATTGTCTTGTAAAACTTAATATAGAGAACTGGGACCAACACTGAACTACTAACATAAACTAATCCACTTTTCATTTAACTACCTCTTTTGAAGTTTGAACATTGACAACATTAGTTTCATGTTCGACTGCCTTGCATCTTCAGATGAATTGAAAGCCTAATTAGACAACTGTAACTCATTTTCCCCAGTATCTTTGTTGTAAGCCACAGGCTACACCAGGCACACCCATTCCATTGCTTTCTGACACAGATAGTGACTCAATCTCACATGCAGTTCATTGCATTTAAGTGTGTAGATGTGGCAAAGATGGCTTGCTCAAGTTTGAGCCTAGCATCCGAATTAGCAAGAGAGGTGACATGGTTGTTGGTACCAGACAGGCTGTATTGAGTACTTCAGAGACTTCTATTCTACCGGGTTTTCTCCGACAACCATCTCTCAGGTTAACATTGTCTGAAAAAGTGAGCGGAATAAGTAAGCAGAAGTTGATGTTGGAGGAGAATGGGCAGAGGTGATAGTTAAAATGGCTTAAATAACCACTAGCTGCAAGCAGGGTCTGCAGAAAACATCTCTGAATGAGACATATGGGCTATTTAAGCAGAAGACCACTTTGAGTACCAGTCCCGTCAGCTAACAGGAAATTAAGGCTATAATTTCCACAGCCTCACAAAACGGAAGAGTAACAGATTGAAAAAAATGTTGCCTGGTCCACTGAGTTTGGATTCCAGCTGAAACACTGAGATGGTAGTATCTGAATTTGGCATAAGCAATATAAAATCATGAATCCTTCCTGCCTTGTATTAAAAGTTCAGGCTTGTGGTGGTGGTATAATGGTGTGGGGGATAGTCTCTTGACCCACTTTGGGCCTCTTAGAACTGATAGAAAATAATTAAAATGCAACAGCCTGCCTGAGTATTGTTTGCTGACCATGCTCATCACTTAACGTATCACTTGCTAAATATTCAAGCTAAATAATTCACCTCGCCACAAAGCTCAAATCACCTTAAAGTGGTTCAACTGTACTCACTGTACTTCAATGGCTTCCACTGTTCCCAGATCTCAACCCAAAAAGCACATTTGGAATATGATGGAACAGGAAATTTGCATCGTAGTTGTTCAATATAGATCAGAATCCCTGATGAATATTTCCAACCCATTCTTGAATCTATGTCAAGTAGAATGAAGGCAATTCTGAAGGAAAAAGGATTTCTGACATGACACTAGCAAGACTGATGTATACTCACCGACCACTTTATAGCATCTTTATAGCTACACCTAACTAGTCTTAGGTCGGACAGCCTTAGTGTTATATTTTAACTCCCAAGCTAAAAAAAAACCAAAAACTGTATTTTATTGCCTTTTTCCAATCTTTATATGACATATTTTGAAGTATGGAAATATTTGAAACAAAATAGGACAGGCAGACATGAGTGACACACAAAGTAGAAAGGTGAGAGGATGGAGTTAGTTTTCATGTGATGAACTGACTGTCTTGATGCCAGCAGAGGATTTCCACCCTAAACTAAATGATACTTAGGATTAAGGCACATCCATGCTGATGGGACTCTCTGAGACACTGTTCCTTTTGTTCAGAGGCCTGTGCAGTCAGTTTAAGAGTCTGTTGAAAGACTTGCAGCCCGTCTGTGACTCTAACAACACAGAGTTCTTTTTGTCCTTTAAGGAAGTGATGCAACAGGGGCGTCCTGATGGAGGGGGTTATTGGTAGCATGTGAAACACACAGTGCTGTCCTGGGGCTGCATCAGTCAATCACGGCAGCATGCCAGATATGATGTCAGCCGTGGGGTACAACACCTTTGATGGAATTTCCATGTGTGTGTGGATATGTGTTTACCACAGGTGTTTGTCTATGCTACATGAGAGGGGCACCTGCATTATCAACAGTGTCTGCCTCCCTGATTTCTCATCAGTGACTCTCGTAATCGCAAAGAGGAAGCACGGAAGTGCATAGGAAACTGCTGGTATGTTTCGCTGACTATGACCAATTAGAAATGTAAAAGAACATATGCCTTTGTTTGCACTTATATTTTGTCTGTTCACTCAATAACAGAACTTTACTTCTTTAGATGATTCCTTAAGAAAATGAACAGATGAATTCATCATGGATTTATATATAAAAAGAGAACTTTAATGCATGAACAGTTACAGCTGACTCACCGCAAACTCCCCGGCAATACTATTTGGTGCCCCCTCATCCGCAGCCTCCTGACTCTCCAGCTGGGTCAGGATGCTCCTCAGAATCGAGGCCTGCTGCTCCATGATTGGCTGTACGCTGCCTGGGATAGGGTTTCCTTCACAGGCATGTCAGATCACAAAGGTCCCTGTCCACGGATCATGGCGTTGTCTGGTGTTTTAGTGGTGGCACTGCAGTGCACTTCTCTATCGCGACTCTTTCATCAAGGAACTACTGTGTCGGAACACATGAAATGTCACAGAGGAAGCAAAAGTCAGCTTACAGGTTCTGTGGTCAGATTAAACAGACTGACGCGCCCCCTGGGTTTCTCTCACTGGGTCCTAAAGTCACCCGGCTGTTTGGTTCGCATTCAAGTGCTTACCATAGAACTGGGAGTAAAACATCAAGAAAACAAACTGAGCCGTGGATGTGTGCCTTTGAACAGGTCCAAACACTTCAACCTTTAAAAGTCAGAGTGCAGTACAAGCTGCACAGCCTGTTGGACGACATTCAGGACACAGCCTAGGAGTGGAAGAGGGATGTAGGCACAAAATGGTCAAAGGTAGGTTGCCTGAGACATGCCTCGTGAAAGGTCTTCATTTACATGTTTTATGTTTTTCTTATACTTTTAGATTTCACTTGTTGGAAAAGTGTTGACTAAGTCTGCCATTTTACAAAAAAAGAGGTAGTTATTAGAATTCAGAGGAACTCTCTTTCACGTAAGGAAAATAGTTGTGTCAAACTTCCCTAGCTTAATTACCACCCACCAGTGAAGATAAATTACACTTAATGTAGGAGGTAACGTTCCAATTAAAATTAAGCTTTTTTTTGCTAGATGCAAAAGAAAGATATTCTAACAACTCTTTGATTGGATCAACAGGTGTCATAGATTGGATTAGTAGCATGGTGACATCTAGTGGCTTTGTATTGAACTTAAATGATAGACTGAAATATAACATTATACTGTAGTACAGTACTGTGATCAACAAACAATTCAATTCAGCTTATTTATATAGCGCCGATTCAGAACAGATATCAACTCAAGGCACTTTACAAGAAATGTCATTTCAATACAATCATACAAACAGTCCAATCAGTTTAAAAGTTTTCTATTTAAGGAATCCAATCAGATTCCATCAAGTCATTGACTTGAGGTTGTGCCCCATTTTTGCAGACTCCAACCACAGCAATCCATCATAGTGAGGAAGCATTAGGGCTGGGTATTGTTAGGAATTTCACAATTCGATTCAATTTCGATTCGATTTGATTTCGATTCAATACAGTATTGATTTATTAACTTCAATGTCGATTCAATAAAAAGTAAATACACAAGTAATTAGTACCTGAGTATATTTTTAAATAAATGAGCCAAACGTTGGCTTTGAACGGTGCAGGCTTGAACGGAGTGCAGCTGCTGTCCGCCATCTTGCTGTTTTGGTAATGCGCGTCTTGTACAACACTGAACGCTCTCACTAGAGTGTTGCCCACAGCCCTGCCACTGGCCGGTGGGCTGAATCGATTCATAGGATTTGATGAATCGATATTGAATTGAAAAACAAATAATTGCAATGCATTGCTGAATCGATATTTTTACCCAGCCCTAGCAAGCATGTAGCGAGAGTGGAGAGGGAAAAACTCCCCTTTAACAGGAAGAAACCTCCAGCAGAACCTGCCTCAGTACGAGCGGCCATCTGCTATGACCGTCTGGGGGTTCGAGAAGACAGAGCAGAGACACAGAAAGAACAAAAGAACTGAAGCAAAGTGGGAGCTGGTTCCACATGAGAGGACCCTGATAACTAAAAGATCTGCATCCCATTCTATCAGATATCTGATGCATGATGGAGCTTCATTATTAATGGCTTTATATGTAAGAAGGAGGATCTTAAATTCTATTTTGGATTTAACAGGGAGCCAATGAAGGGAAACTAAAACAGGGGAAACGTGATCTCTCTTTTTAATATTCTTCAGAACTCAGAACTTCCTGATAGTAAAGAATTACGGTAGTCCAGCCTTGAAGTAACAAATGCATAGATTAGTTTATCAGCATCACTCCTGGACAGGACGTTTCTAATTTTAGCAATATTCTGGAGGTGAAAGAAGGAAATCTCATCAATTAATCCTAATAATCAGCATAGCAATTTCTAGGCAAACTAAAAGTCACTTTTCTTCTGTTCTTTTAGAAAAAAATAATTTGATCTGTATAAGGTCAGAATTATGGTAGTACTCCCGTAGAAGAACAATGAAGCTTTATTGTGTCATCATTTAGCAACAAAAACTAACCACACCCTATGATTCATTAACCTGTGTAACCAGATTTAGCAGCAATTGCTTGAAAAACAGTGTCTTCAAAAAGTTCACACACACCTTAAAAATTTTCACCTTTTGTCACGTTAGAACCACAAACTTCAATAAATTTTATAGGGACTCTGAAACACCATGAAGTCAAAGAACACAACAGACAGGTCAGGGACAGGCTGTGGTGACGTTTAAAGCGCACGTTAGTTTTCCTAGGCTTTAAGCATCTCAAAAAGCACTTTTCAGGGGGTAGGTTCAAGATTAGGGCCCATTGTAACTCTGGAGGATTTGCAGAAAGC
Source organism: Valencia hispanica (assembly GCA_963556495.2). NCBI lineage: Eukaryota > Metazoa > Chordata > Actinopteri > Cyprinodontiformes > Valenciidae > Valencia > Valencia hispanica. The sequence goes on along the minus strand of OY747709.1, from coordinate 46,333,857 downwards.
CATTAATAAACGAAAGCCAAAAGAAGTTCTCTTTTCATTCGGCTGCAAGCTGTGTATGGGACACGGTAAAGATGGGAAAGAGGGTGTTGAGGGTTGGGCAGAGACTGAGTACAGCTACATGCCACACTTTTCAGATTGTTTTTATGTGAAAACAGTCTATAATTTTTCTTCCACTTCATAGTTATGCACTACTTTCTGTTTATCCACAATGTAAAATCCCAATATATCCCAACATGTTGAAGTTTGTGGTTGTAAGGTGACAAAATGTAAAAAATTAAAAAATTAAAAAAAGAACTAAACTTTAAAGTGGTATGAAACTTCTTCTTGGTTTTTGTTTTGCTCATTTTTACCTGTTTTTGGGTTTCTTCACTCTCTTTCATAGTATTCCTGCTGTTTTTGAGGGTTGCATGCATTTGTTTACATACACCTCCCATAAGTTCCCACCACAGCATTTATTCATGATTTGCTGGGGTAGTAGATATCTGGCTGGTGCATGGGCTTACATGTCTTGTTGCAAGGCATAATTTCAGCGAAGGTTGAGCCATCAAACTCATGACCATAGAGGACTTCATAGATGACTCACTGTGGTGGCAAACAAGCGCAAATCAGTTCTCCTCTTCCCCCTTACAATTGGTATGAGGTGCTTTATTTGGTTTTGAACAAATGTAACCAAACATCTTCTCTGTGGACTCCTCTGTTCAAACATAAATTGAAAAGTTTAATTGTTCAGATGCAACTTAGCAAACCTTCTCCTGGCAGCCCTTTTTAATAAACCATTGCCTTTCTCAAGCCATGAAGGTAAACCCCCTATAATTTTTTGATTTTTATGTATATTTTCGTTTGGTGTTTTGGGGATTATATTTCATTCTTTGGACACCTTTTTTTGAATAGCCTTTTTTGCAAGCCCATTTATGATTGGTGATAGCCTTTAATCTGTAGTGTTTGGTTCATGATGTTATATCAAATTAGTTTAGAATTGGTCAAATCCATATTGTTTATAAAATTCATGAATGCTGGGCGTTCTTCATAACATAGGTGTAGTCCAGTCAAGAAGAGTTCAACAAGCAAACCGAGCCCCTCATCAACGCATTTGATCAGGAACACCTGACTTCTAGTAATCCTCTTACATAGCCAATCCTTCGTTGCCCGAGCGATGTGTTTGTGATCATTGTGATGCTGGAAGATCTAGCCACGGATTATCTTCAATGCTCTAACTGATGGAAGGAGGTTTTTACCCAAAATCTCACAATACATGGGCTCATTCATCTTTTCTTTAATACGGTTCAGTCGTCCTGTCCCCTTTGCAGAAAAACAGCCCCAAAGCATAATGTTCCCACCCCCATGCTTCACAGTGGGTATGGTGTTCTTGGGATGCAACGCAGCATTGTTCCCTTTCCAAACACGGCAAGTAGCCTACTACTAGCTCTACTTTTGGTCTGATCTTACCACATGATATTCTCCTAATTGTCCTCTGGATCATCCAGATGGCCTCTGGCAAACTTTACACGGCCCTGGACATCTGCAGGCTTAAGCAAGGTCACTGACCATTTCCCCCCGTGTAGTTCTGGGCTGTTTCCTCACCGTTCTCAATATCATGTGTACCCCACAACGTGAGATATTGCCTGGACCCCCAGGTCAAGGGAGACGGTCAGTGATCTTGTATTCATGCCATTTTCTAATAATTGCTCCAACAGTTGATCTCTTCTCAACAAGCTGCTTGTCTATTGTAGATTGGCTCATCTCAGTCTTGTGGAGGTGTACAATCTTGTCCTGTTGACCTTAGACAACTCTCTGGTCTTGGCCATAGTGGAGTTTGGAGTCTGACTGTTTGAAGGTGTGGACAGGTGTCTTTAATACAGATAGTGAGTTCAAACAGGTGCCATTATTGCAGATAAGGAGTTGAGGATAGAAGAGCTTCTTAAAAAATAAGTAACAGGTCTGTGAAGGCCAGAATTCTTGATTGTTTGTAGGTGCTAAATATTTATTTTCTGCACTATTATACAAATAAATTCTTTAAAAATCACACAATGTGATTTCCTGGATTATTGTTTTTACATTCTGTCTCTCAAAATTTAAGTGTTATGATGCAAATTACAGACTTCTCTTATCTGTTTAAGTGGGACGACTTGCACAATCGGTGGCTGCCAAATACTTTTTTGCCCCACTATATATAGGAAATACAGCTGACTTGACGCATGTCCTGCAGACAGTTATTGACTACTTCAGCAAGGAAGGTCAAGTCATTACTAAAGAAGCTGACCATTCAAATGCAAGTGAAATGATGGAAAGTTGAATGAAAGGAAAATCTGAGGTATAAGGTGGAAAAGGTGGACTTCAGTGCAAAATAACTCCTTTGTGAATATCCTGCAATGAATGTGTAACCCTTTGACTGTGATGTAAAGGAACAGCGGATGTGGTTGAGGCAGAGGAACAGATTAAATACTCACACCCCATGCCTTTGATGCCCCCACCGGTGTGTCAGTGTACATGAAAAAAAAAAATACAGCATTGTTTTAGCTACACCACTGTGTGAGCATATGTGAAAAGGTGCAAAGTACAGGAAGCTCGACGCAATGCTGTCCACCTCTTAAGGTTTATGAGAAATCAAATCTCTGAAGGCAGCTTTAAACATCAGCATGAAGACATTGTGTCTACTTTTGCTTTTACATAGTGAGTAACCTATGAATTTATGTTATCTATTTTTATTTTAAGTTTGTACTTTTTTTAAACTAATTGGTATTTGTTTAAGAGATAAGAAAACATCTAAAAATAAACATTTTTAAAATTCAATTTTATTTTCCAGTATCAGTTTATATCTGAAGAGGTGACAAGAGTTCACATATCAGAAACTAAATCGCTGTCTCACTTGTAAAAAAAAGTTAGATGACAAATATCTGGTAATTAATGGAAAGAAAATTCTGTGTAAATTTTGTTGTCACCACTAAGAAATACAGTGAAATTCTCAAGGGGCAACTAAGTTGCAATATTTAAACACTTTAATGAATACTAATATTTATATTAATACAAATACACATAGTTTTTAACGAATTGTATATCTTTATTTCAGTTTTAGATAAAGATTCATAGTATTTTAAGCTTTATTGTGACATTGAGCTATCCTCTGTAATAAAGGATAAATGAAACTTAAGGTAAAGGTAAATACTTTTCATGGAAACAATGCCTCTGTGACTCATATCTGAAATTTGAAGCTATTGACAGAGTTGGTCACATTTTTTGCAGACGCTGTGTTAAAAAAATAGTAAAATAATTCTTGCAATATCAACATTTTACACAATATTTTTTTATCTCAAATTTTGTTTCATTATACATATTCAATTGGATGAAAAAAAATAGTATTACAAGTATTTGTATCTGCATTGTTAATACTTTGGACAATCCCCTGTTGGAAGTAAGGCAGCTCTAACTTGTCAATACAACTTTATAAAGTTGGTGCATACAGAGAAAATAATCTTTGATTATTCCTCTTTGTGCAACCCCACAGAGTTATTTAGACTAATAAGAGGGTCTGATTTTACCAAAGCAAATGGTTCGAGTAGCTCTTAGTAAACTCCACACATTTTGGTTGTGAAAGTTAAACAAAGAGGTATTTTCGTTGTTCTGGGATGCCTTCCAACAAAGCAGTTTGTGCAAAACGTTTAGCGTCAAGACTTGGTCACCCCAATATGCCCCTCATTGCTACAAATCTCTATTGGTAAAAATTGTTTTACCTCCCTTATAATGCTGCTCATTGTGAGTAGAGGCAGGGGGGATCATAGCTCAGCAGGAGGGGATTTGTCCTGTAACAGGTGGGTTGCTGGTTTGAACCCCTGCTCTGTCCATCTCAGTCAGTGGGCAAGACATTTCACCCGCTTTGCCTACTGATGGTGGTCAGAGGGCCTATTGGCACCAATTGTATGGCAGCCTTGCTTCTGTCAGTCTGCCTCAGGGCAGCTGTGGCTACAATGTAACTTACCACAATCAGTGTGTGAATGTGTGTATGGGTGAATGACTGAATGTAGTGTAAATGACTTGAAAAAGCGTTTTATAAATGCGCTCCATGTACCATAGCGGCAACATATTCATGGGTCCTCTCCAGCCTCCGGCCAGTGGCTAAAAGAATCTGTTGATTGGTTCCCTGGCTTTTAAAAGACATGTAGACTCACCTCCAGTTGGGGAGCAGCTTGTCAATGTGCTGCTTTCCCCCCTTAGCATACTTTAAGCCTAGTTTATGCTTCTGTCTGCGCTGGTGCGGAGACACGCAGCACCATTATCCGTGGAAGCAAGGGCTCTCCGACAGGCATGCAACGACAGACGGAGTACAGGCCAATTTTTTTAACTACCGTAATTTCCGGACTATTGAGCGCATCTGAATAAAGCCACACCAGCTAAACCTTAAAATAAAATACATTTGTACATATATAGGGCGCACCTGAATATAAGCCGCATGTTTTCATGCTATAACATGAGATATTTACACAGAAAGATGGTACACAGAAGATGTTTTTTATTACCTCTGCCAGGAGGTAATGTTTTTGTGCCCGTCTGTTTGTCTGTTAGCAACATACCTCAAAAAGTTATGGACGGATTTTGAAGGAATTTTCAGGAAATGTCTGCAAAGGCGTATCCACCCACGGACCAGCAGCACTGACCTCCACTCCTCTCCCATGTCAGAGAGCTCACAAGCGGCTCCCCCCACTCGGCAGCCACGAATCTCCGTTCTCCACTGGAAGAGCACAGCCATGTGTCTCATTAACAGACATTTTATTTGAAAAGTACAGAAAGTTAGAATTAGATTACAACATGGGGATGGGGGGAAATTAGTGGCCCTGGCGAAGGTCTGAGGTTCCTGAGTGCTTTTCCAGGTTTTAATTTAAGACATGCTTTGCTTTTTTTTTTTTCAAACTCTGCCTGAAAATCGAGAAGGGTCTGTCTGCAGCCTGCAAGACAGAGGCGTGAAGTGAAGTAGGCGTGTCGAGAAGTGACGTCACTTCACGACACGCCTACTACACAACGGGAAATTACGTTAAATCACGCGAGATTAGGCTGTTGGTAACTGGAAGAAAAATGGCCGACCGTACGCAAACAGTAAGTGACAACGTGTTTTTATTTTTAATCAGTCACACAAGTTACAGTGTATTAATGAATAAATGCACATCACCCTGAACAGATGAATAGGCCACGAAATGTTTAAAGAAGTCAACTAATACATTGCAGAGAAAGCTATTTGTATGGGTTTCTCCTGAGTCATACCATGTGCCATCAACATGTTTTTTGTCACAGTAACATCATGACCTTTGTGTTTTTGAGCACAAATGTATGTTTATGTCTGCTTTCAGCTACATCCTACGATAGTTGTAGATGTCAATAGAGCTCCAGTGGTGTACGAGGGGAACACACTCAAGTGTGTAAATTGTTTCAGAATTTTTTTTTGTTGTTGAATTTAACAAATGTAAATCTTATCTAGGTGACAGTTCACACCCTGGCTGAGACATTTCACCTGCCGTTACAAGAAGCCCTTGTCAAATTCAGAAGGGGGCCAAAGTATGAACCATGGTAAGATTATTGTGTTAAGAATTAATGATCGACATATTTCAATGTGCACTGCAACATCTAATCTGTGTTTGTTCTTTTTGGACAGTGAAATTAAAATGATTGAGGAGGCACTGGTGAGACACTTACCGGAGGAGGCAGCAGTGAAGATAGAGGCTTACAAAGATAAAATGAGAAAAGCGCTCTCCTCTGAAGCCTTTCTCTCCAGGCTGTAATGGCCGCACAGCCAGCATTTTTTGAAATAAAATGTTTTGTATTTGTTTCTATTTTTTTACATAGTTATTTTGTGTAGAACATATTCAATGTCTACATTTCACAGAGCCATTCACATAACATGAATTCATAAAAGAGCGTTTACATAAAATCCCAGATAACAATTTAATGTTATAAGATCTCCCTCTTCACTACATACATATTTGACAGACAAAACACAATACTAATGAATGTCTGCTTGTCACAAAATGCCAAAGGAGGGCGATGGGCACAAAGTTTTTCTAGTGTGTGGTCTTTATGATCAGTAATGTGAGAGCATGGGTGTAGGAGTGTGTATGGTGGTGTAATAATGGCTTTAATTTGTAATGTGCTTTTCAAGCCTGTGTTGACAAGTTTCTCAAAACGCCATACTGTACTCTTCATTCATTCACTCCACACTGTGTCTAACTACTGTTGTAGCCACAGCTGGGGTAGAGTAATGGAAGCCAGGCTGCCAATCTGTGCTATCGGCCCTTCCGACCACCACCAACCAGTCACTCACTACGTTCACACAGGCAATGTGGGTGAAGTGTCTTGCTCAAGAACATACCAGACTGCACTTGTGGTAGCCAGGATTCAAACCACCAACCCTAGGCCCCCTTTTTAAATGAATCTACACATTACACACAAGCGCTGACATTATTTAACTCATTAACTCTTGTCCTGAGTGTTTTTTTTTCTTGTGGCAGTCGAGCATTTTCCACTTAAAATCCCTATTGATTAAATGTTCTTTTTTTTCTAAATCTTAAGTAATGCCAGCTTTTGTAGGCTAATATGCTACTTTAATATTCATGAAATTTTTCCACTTAACTAATGATAACAAGGACAAACCCCGTAAAAATCATTACTGGGCAAAGAATGTGCAGCAAACCGATGAATCAAACTATCAATTGTATTAATGGTTACTTGGGCTCATACCCCTTTAAGAAAAGCGTGGTTGGCATGTCTGGTAGTGACGTCACTTCGCGACACGCCTACTTTACGAAACGCCTCTGTCTTGCAGGCTGCAGACAGACACGCTTGTGAAAACCGGCAGTAGGGCACCAACACAACACCACAGTAACATGTCTGGTTAGAAGAAAAACATATTTTAGCCTACCAGAAAGTCAGTGGTCGCTATCTTCCTCTTCCTCACTAAAGCCACTGAAGTCCTCTTAAGTGTCTTTATGTCCTCTGAAAGCTTTTGTCGTCTATTTACACTGACTCAGTTCTTCCCGCTGCCTCCTCCATCTCACCACCCATGCATTTGATGTCAAGCTTAGTACAGTAGCTATTATCTTCTTCACAGCCAACACGATTGCCTTTAACTTAAAAGCTACATTACTTTATGCGTTTTTTCATAATTAGGGCAGGCACATGCATTAAAACTACCGGTAGTGTCTTCTCGTTGACTGTCTTCTTCGGTGCACAGTACCCCACATACGTCTCACTTTTGCGCTTCCTACTATACTGCCCCCTGAAGGCTGTTATTCAGTAAAAAAAAAAACAATAAATTAGCTGAATCGTTCGGCTTATAGTCTGAAAATTACTGTATCTATCGAACGCAACAGAGAGCACACCTTTATGATTGGTCAGTCCAACATCAGGCCAAGATCATTTCACCAGAATGGTGCTCTATAGTCGATGTAATTAGTAGTTAATTCAGCTTTTGGGCACTAGATGCTTTAAATTGCAAGGTCAGTTTATGTCTTGTGGTCTTTTGGCAATTTTGAAAAGAACAACAAAACAGACTGCTGTGTTTGTTTGTTTACATGTGTTTTTAGAGTATTCATTGAGCTGGACTTCTAGTAAAAAGCTTTCCAGCTCAATCAGAACAAGCCGTTGCTCCTTGAGTGAATGTGCGTTGTGAGATGGCTTTGAGTTTGGTTTATTTATAAATAAATAAATGTACATTAGATCACCACCTACTCACAGTATTCTGTATTTGCAGATTTTTCTCGTTGGAACATAAATCCGTTGCTAATTAGCAGAAATGCTGCATAATTTTTCATTGAGAATATCTTAAATATTCAAATGAAAATTGATGTTGGGAAGCCCTAACTTAGACCAATGCTACTTGACATGCTACTGGCTGCCGTTTGCAAAGCAGCCAATCCAGGAGCACCATTTATTTTATTTGTGTCAATAATCTGTAGACCCTAGAGTGGAGATAAGGTCAACTTTGGATGTTAGCTTCTTTGGTAGTGCTAAGAAGGTTTTCACTGTGCATAATAATGCATATTACAGTATGTTTAGTGTTCGAACAATTAAAATAGGAAGTTAAAAGCGTTCTTAGAGGGGGTCTCAAGTATTCTCGGACTTTAGCGGTTGTACTACCCATGAATACTATACTCAAATCAAATTTAGGATATTTCTAAAATTCTTAGTGTGAAATTATGCTGCTGTAACAAAAGCTGTATTTATTTTAAGTGTGTTTACACATCTTTGTCAGGGGTGGCAGGAACTCTCTACATCTCTACATTGATTAATGCAAATAGACACAATACCAGGCTGCTGTTTGACACTGTTTATAGGTTAGCACAGCAGAACATTGGTCAGTTTAGTAATTTCAGCTTGAAGTTTTTTTACTAAAAATATTGATGCTATTACAGCAGAAGTTATTAAACTCTCTCGTAATCTATTAGAGTACCCGGATGTAGCAAGTACATCTTTGCAACAAAGCCTGGAACAATTTAATCAAATGTCTTTGACTGCCCTTACTAAGATTGGCATGACAGCCCATGGCACAACATGTAGTCTAGATCCATTGCCATCACGGATCATGAAAGAATTGTGGACAATGTTAGCACCATATATATTAAGTCTGTTGAATATGTCACTATTGTCAGGAGTTTTCCCAATTTGCTTCAGGGATGCAGTGATCAAGGCTTTATTGAAGAAGCCAGGCCTATATGTAGCTACATTATCAAACTATAGGCCAGTTGCTTTTTTATCTAAGGTTTTTGAGAAAGTGGTCTCTGAACAGCTCTTGCAGTACCTTTCAGCAAATACACTCTTTGAGCCATTTCAGTCTGCTTTTAGAAAACACCATTAGACTGAAACAGCATTGATTAAGGTAGTGAATGACTTGTTATTGGCTGCTGATGCTGATACATCATCTGCATGTGTATTATTAGACTTGAGTGCTGCTTTGGATACAGTGGATCATAAAATTTTCTTTGACTGATTAGAACATTTCTTTGTTATATCAGGAACAGCCCTTCAATGGATCAGATCCTAATTATCAGAAAGAATGGTTCGTGTTTTCTTTAATAATTCTTTTTCTGAGTCTTGTCTGTTAAAGCAAGGGGTGCCCTTTGGGTCATTTGTTATAGGGCGCTTTGCTTTAAGCCTTATATTAAGGAGGTTGTTAAAATTGCTTTTGATCATCTGCAAAATATTGCAAAAATTAGGTCCGCCCAATCGAGCTATGCAACGCTCTGTTGTGTGGTCTGCCTAAAAATAGCCTTCAGAGGTTGCAATTTGTGCAAAATACTGCGGCTCGTCTTTTAGCCGGAACTGGAAAATTTGAGCACATTACACCTGTAATGCACTTGCTTCACTGGCTTCCAGTCTGTGCGAGAATTGATTTTAAAGTGTTGCTTTTAACACATAAGGCAGTGAATGGTAATGCACCCTCTTATGTATCTGATTTGTTAAAGCCATATGTGCCTGGCAGGAATCTGAGGTCAAAAGACTCTCGCCTTCTGGTTGTTCTGAAAGTGTGGAAAAAGACAATTGGTGGGAGGGCTTTTACTTATGCAACAACTCTTTGGAGTAGTTTACCTATCGATATACGGCAGGCATCAACTGTTGATGATTTTAAAACAATGCTTAATTTGTTTAGATGTGCATATAGTCTCTGATTTTTGTGAGCCTGATCATTACGGTTTAGTTTTAGGTATTTTAAGCATTTGCTATCAATTGTTCTATATTCTGTGATTTTTATGTATAATTGTTTTATGTTATTTTATGTTTATTGTTGACATTTTAGGTTGTACAGCACTTTGATGTAAAGAGCTCTATAAATAAATAAATTTATTATTATTATTATTATTATTAACTCTGGCTAGTGCTGTGTTTCCTTTCTTTATACAGTAATACATCTTAAAATTTAACAGAGTGATCTAACCTACAGTCAAAGTTTCCTAAAATATCTAATCGTTTTCATTCTGATTTAATCTCATTTGTGTTACAGCAAGCCTACAGCTCCAGTGTGATAAAAGAGAGATCACAGCACATATTGGAGGTGAATTCATTATTGTCTGCAAGTATGACTACAACAGGTTCCTGTTCAGCAAGAAGTACTGGTGCAGAGGGGCCTCCAGAAATAGCTGTGGCATTTTGCGGGACACAGATGGTGTTGCAAAAACCAAACACACAAATAGGTTGAGCATATTAGACATGAGAAGAGGAGGGATCATTGTGAAGATAACAAATCTCCAAATTGAGGACTCTGATGTTTATTGGATTGGGATCGATAAAATCTATGCTGACATAATGATGTCAGTCAAAGTGACTGTTACTCAAGGTAAGAGCTCTAAATGAATGGATGAATGAATAATTAGCTGTATCAATTCAGACAAACTACTCATTTCTTTTTCCCAGTTCCAGTTTCTAAACCTAGACTCTGGCCCCTGAGCCCTCTGACGGACAGTCCAACATGCTGGGGGAAGCACGTAAACATCCGCTGTGGTTGTGCAAAGGGCACAAATGTTTTTTATGCCTGGTATCAACACATTCACCAAAAAAGTTTCCTACTCCTCAACTCTTCAGATCTAAGCTTACACTGTGGCGCAGTAAAAGAAGACAGCGAGTATTACTGCTCTGCCAGTAACAGCATCAGCAGTGAGCAGAGTGAAATCCTTTCTCTGCAGGTCCTAATGCCTGCCAACAGCAGCTGCATCTACGTTGTTAATATTCCTGGTAAGAACCAAAGTCATGTAACCAAAGTTGCTAAAACTCATGAAGCCATCGATATCCTTCATAAAATAATGTAAATAATGAACACAAAACAGAATAATATTCCATAGTACATGTTATTTGGTCATACATATAAACAAATAACTTATTTGTTTGTGTTTTAATATATAAGAAAGTAAAAACAAATTTGGGCATAACATTAAATATTTCACCACTTTTTTTTTATGCAAACCAGTTCAAATCTCAGTTCCTTTTCTATTATATCTGAATGTTTTATTTATTTCTTTATTTCTGGTGCTGCAGTGACAGTAAGCTAGACAGTGCATTGTTTCCTGACTTTCAGTGATGTTAAGCTATGCTGATAAGGCTAGTGTTTGTGGTGAAACAAAAAAAAACCCATGTTCCTGGCTTAGTAATGAGGTTACAGGGAGAGGACGCATGCATAAGCTGGTTTGTAATGAACTCACTTACACTCTGTTTGAATACATGATGTGTGTTCTGGTGAAGGCGTATGTCTGCTACTTTATTTTCATTTTATGGCTGTGGCTCTCTGTCCTCTTTGGCAACATATTTCTGTGACTTACTTTTTGACTGCGTCATAGTTCATACTTCATTATATCCTGTGCTCACTCACTTGTGTAAACACTCTGTCATGATAAATCCAAAAAGAGATTTTGATCATCTTTGTGAACAATGGATTCATGGTCATTGTAATTTTAAGTACTTTGCTGTAATAAAATACAATAGATTGAATTCCACAGACCGTCGTGATGTAAATGGAGCACACTTACTTTCATTTCAGTGGTTTTTGTGTGTTGAGAAGCACAAGTGTAAGATGAGCAACAACACGTACAGTATACAATGATGTATATATCACAAACTAAACCTAACTGGGCCCGTCTAAGCCTTGAGTTGTTCTGATACTTTCACAGACATGCAATCTTCTCCCACAAAACTATGTGGGAGAACTAAGAACTTGCAGTAGACTGCAAGAATAATAGTAAGCAACAATGATGAACACCAAGAAGCATGTTTCTAGTTTTAATAAACACAGTACTGGACAAGTGACTTAAACAGATGTCTGCTTGATTCTGTAATATTAGTTTCTAGTCTAATGGATTTCTTCCTTGAATACAATTCAGGGGAATATTTAAATAGCAAAGATTAAATGGAAAGAGAGTTCAAACTGCAGAGTTCTACTGTTCCTGACATATTTGAGCTAGTGGACTCTGAAAATCCACAAGCCTTGATGGAAGCTTACGCGAATGCTGAGACTGAAGCAAACAGTGACAATGATAATGTTCAGTGTCAGTGTAATACAGTGTCAACAAGGAAAGATGTTGCTATTTAAACATATGATGCCTATTCATCTGAGAATGGTTATAAGGCAATTTAAAAGCACTTTCCCCATTATTTTACTGTAAAATATCTTGATAACCAATATTTGCAGAAATGAAAATATTCAGCATGATGTCAGATGAAGGAATGTTTATACACTTGAGCCTAAAAAAATGATGATAAATGTTACTGGCAAACATTGTCAAGAGACAAACACTGTCTGAATAATATATTGAAAAACAGCTTAGGTTTGTTTACAGCATCTGTTCCAATCACAATACTTTTGAAAGATTGCTCTTTAGGCAGATCAGACATTTGGCTTTTATGAACTTTTATCACCCATCCTGCGTGGAGGTGGGGAGCAGATTATCTGGGTTTGTTTTGAGGAAACTTGAGACTTTGCTCTAATTAAAATGACCAAAGTAATCTGGACTCAAATGTGAGGCAATTTTTCCAACAACTGAAAAAACAAATGATAAATATTCATGCAGTTCTCTGGTAGAATTCTTGAATTTAACCTAATTCGGACAACATCTTCCAACGTTAGGCCCACAGACTGTATCATGCATGCTTCAGATGTCTTTATGCTCTGTTATTCTGATTCAAAGGAAATCATATCTTAATGGTATATTGTAAAGTTTGTCAGAGGGCTGCACATCATCCATAAATTTAAACTGGTTGCATTGAATAAAAAAATAAATAATGAAAGCATGCAAAGTATTGAGCCTTAACAACAAGAATTAGGACACTTGGCTTCAACTGCAATACACGTGTGTTAGGTGGGCCAAAGGTCAACCACATTTATGTGAGAGACATATGATTATACAGGATTAGCTTTAGCTGAAACATTTGAACCACAAGATATTAAAACCTGTGCAGTATTTAGTGTTTCATACATTGCTTTAGCATATTGTGCTATTGTTATAAAATGACACTGGCTCATATGTCATGGTTTATTTTTCATGTGAGAACTTTTTAAGATTCAGACCAGGAAACAATGACTATTTATAAAGTTCTCATAAAAAGCAAAAACTGAACAGAAAGTGTGTTGGGAATTTTTGAGAGATATATTTTGACTTTGGTAACCTTTGTCAAAATCAACACTAAATCACTTCAGTACATAAACATGGTTTTACTTTTCCTGCAAAAGAAAACCATACTTTGAGATATGTTTTATGTAAAATGTGAGATTTTACAAACATGAGCTTCTGAACATCGTTGAGATTTAACGTATCATTATCCTGTTGATGTCAGCATTTTTCCACATTTGCAAAAAAGAGGGTTATTTAATTATATTTACTTTTATTTATTAGGGCAGCCTATTTATGACTGCGCAGATAGAATGAGGACCACAGTGGCTGAAACTTCGACTTCAACAACCTGCATAGAAACAACAAAAATCCCCTCTTACACAGAGCATGTTTTAAAAGTAAATCAAACTGCTTTGCATGCTTTTATCAGCAGGTTAGAATACATCTTTTTACTGTTGTCTTGACTGAAATAATGTAACAGCCTGAAATCATCAAAAGTTAACTCCTCTGAAAAATCTATCCATGTGTTTTACAGAGACGGGAGTGGAGTCCCACTCTGGTATGAGCTGGTGCGATGGGGTTCTGTCGGAGTCTTAATCATAAGTCTGAGTATATTCATCTGTTGCACAAAAAGAAGACACAAGAAACATGGCAGAATGAGGAAAAAGTTCAATCTGAGATGAAATCCGGTTTTTGTCCACTTCACCTTATTTTTACAGTACATTTGAAAACAAAGTTAATTAAGGTTTTTCCAAACTTAACTTAAATCATATCAACATAAAAATGTTTTATAACCCACTCGAGTGTTTTGAAAGGTGTGTGAATTGGGAAGAGATGCAATGGAAAAGATGGACGAGACCATTTAAAACTTTAGGAGATTAACTGTTACCATGTTATTGCTTTATATGTACTGACAACTTCTGAAGAGTATGGGTTGTTTTGTGAAGGTGTTTTCTTTGTAAAATTGTTTTGATTGTTATTAAAAGGTTAAATGCTCAAGTTAATTTGCTGTAAGCCAGGCAAGGATTTTTAGCACAGCAAACAACATGTATATGTATTCTTAGAAACCTGAAACAATTGCATTGACTACATATTTTTTGACATGAGCTTATAAATAAATATATATATTATTGTCTTATTACTATCCACAATCTCTGACTGACTGATAAATTTACTTGCTCATGTTGACCCAGTCTGGGCTGGGTACACCTTATCTCTCTCTAGGAATGTCCTGTTTACTGTGCTCAAAGATTGGAAATGTTTGATTTATAGGTCAAGACTTGATATTCATTATGTAATCTTTAAGAAAACAATATCTTGTCCAAATTGGAGTTCATGCTTAGATGTCCCAAAGCCCACATAAAGCAGAATTACAAAAGTATAACTTTTAAAAAAAATTTTTTTATAAATAGACTGTTCATGTATTGTGTTCTTATTTGTTAAAAATATCTTTTTAAATAGTGTTATAGCATGAAAATTTAAGGTCAAACTATGCACATGAGTAAAGTGAGTGCACAAAAATACACAATGCACTCTTACATTAATAGGCATTTAGACATTTTGTACTGAACAGGCAAAATCTTGTGTTGAATGTACACATTCATAAGGATAAACATTTGGTTTGTTGGTTTAACTGTTTTCTAGGATACATTTAAAACAGAGTCAATATAAAGAGCATTAAAATTTTATACACTAATATAATATGACAATATTGCTGCAAAAAAGTAAAATAAGGATTTAGAAAATACATTTTGGATTTCCGGTGAAAAACTGTTCAGCTTCCTAGCATGGTACACTCTAAAGCAGCTGCACAAGCCTATATTTTTTAACTATTCCATACAAATGCAAAAAAGTATTTACATCCTTGTAATGACAACAAACTTCAATGAAATTTGTTCAGATTTTGTTTATTCAGATTCCCCTAAATAAAATTCAGTTTTAACGCATTTCCTTCCCAGAATAGAAAAGACTATGACACAGTCATAAAATTATGAAGATAGGCAAGAAGGACATTAATCAGGGAAGCAGCCAACAGGCCTATGGTAACCCTGGAGGAGCTGCAAAGAGCCACAGCTCAGGTGGGAGAATCCATTTACATGACAACCATTTGTCATGGACCCCCAAATCTGCCCTTTATACAAGATGGGCAGAAAGAAAGGCATTGTTAAAAGAGAGTCAAAAGACATTCCATAAATTATATATATATTTTTTTTCAAAGCTTTGAGGAGGGCGCTGCAAGGGTATTCTGGTCAAATAAGACCAAAACTCAACTTTACGGCCTACATGCAAAATGCTATGTGCAGGAAAACTATAAGGCTTTGTATCACCCTGGACACACCATCCCTATCTTTCCAGAATGATGGTGGTGGCATCATGCTGTGGGGATGTCCTTCTTCAGCTGAGGGGAATATATATAATATATATATATATATATATATATATATATATATATATATATATATATATATATATGTGTGTGTGTGTGTGTGTGTGTGTGTGTGTGTGTGTTTGTGTGTGTGTGCGTGCGTGTTTGTTAGATTAAGATAAAGTTCAATGATATTCTAAATTAATGTTTATTTATTAGTATTACTTTTAAATTTTTTTTGCATGAAAAAATATTTTGAAAAATGGGATAGTTTTGTTACATAACACCATAATACTCTGGGGTTGATTTTTTTTATTTTAAACTATTTCACTGAGTGCCCTATAGACGGTTAATTTGTTTCTCAATTATATGATATGATAAACACAATTATATGATATGAAAAAACACAAACACGCTTTGCATCTCCTAATCTAAAGTGTAAAAACATCCTCATATACAAACACCTACTGCATCTGTGTGTAAGAGCCATTTTCTCATTTCTCAATATGTCCAGTAGGTGTCCTTCTAGCGGTAATTGATAGAACCATATAGGTAGGAACTGTCTGATCAGTTGACAGGTGTTGCAATACGAAGGAGCAAACACGTTTTTGACCGCTATCGCTGTTTTTGTGCAGTCACTGCCCGCTACTTGCTCGGTATGATTTTTGGATATTGATCATTGGATGAAGCAAATGAAGATTATTGACGTGAGAAATAAACCATGAGTGAGTGACATGAGTGAAGCAAGATGATGAAGTTTGGACACTGTGTTATTCATCAATCAAAAAGTAAGCAGGATGCAAGTAAGTGGCGGCGAGCGCGTCATTGCCCGTATTAACAACCCCTCAGTGACTTTATATGTGCAAATATGTATAGACTTATCCGCTACAATGTGTAACACACACTTGTTGCAAATGAATTCATGTCGATAATGTATTTATAGACCTTTGCAAATTTTTATCATTTACACATTTGTAAATTTTCTTTTCATTATTATATACTAAGTGTTAGTAATGCTTTATGAGTATCTGTTATTCTAAAGTGTTACAACAAATCCTAATAAAATACATAGAAATTTGTGGTTGCAGTGTCACAGAATTCAAAGGTCTAAATAAACACACATTTTCTTCGTAAAGACATTTTTTTTGTAAAAAATAAATAAAAATTCAGTGTCTTAATTTTTATCACCAGGCCAGCCTATCTATGACTGTGGAGACCTAATGAGGACAACTACATCTGAAACTGCACCTAAAACAATGTGCACCGAAAACGGCAACCAAAAAACGATTTTCGTACACATCTGACCAGTTTTTACCAATCAATCAAAATGATCAACATGCATTTTCCAGCAGGTTAGACTACATCTCTTTTTCCGTCTCCATAGAAGTTATACACCAGGCTGAGGTCAAATAATTTTAATGCGAGTTGTCTTAAAAATCTGTCTCTTCCTTGTTTTGTAGTTCATGGGCCTGGGTACCACTCTGGTATGAGCTGCTGCGTTGGAGTTCCTTTGCAACCTTATTCATATGTCTGTGCATAGTTATCAGCTGTACAAAAAACAATACAAAAGAAAAATATGGGAGCAGGAGAAAGCAGTTTATTGGGAGATCAAATCCAGTTTTGGCTGAGTGACTTGCAGTTTGTGACAATAATTCTTTAGAGGTTGTCAGTCTCTGGATAGCAGGTTATGGAGTTTTACTGTTTACCAAGGTCTTTTGATATCATACTGGACAAACTTAAATGAATTACAATTTTTTACTGCATTTTTTGAGCTCTGAAAAATTCTGAAAAGATTTTATTCTTTTTAAAGGAGGATTGTTTTTTACTTCTCATTTGAATTCACACAGTAAGTGTGTATTAAGGAGAATGCAACTATTTTAAGAGAAGGTGCCCAAGTGGTGAAAAGCAGGGGTGCCCGAGTCCGGTCCTCAAGAGCTACCATTCTGCAGCTTTTAGATGTATCCCTTCTTCAACACACCTGAACCAAATAATTGACTCCTTACCAGACAGACCTCTGGAGGGCTAGATGACTAAATCCGGATGAGGGAATTCAGCCATTTGATTCAATCACTCTCTTTCAGTCATTGTTGAAACCTTTTCTCCTCATATAATAAATAAATTTGGTTTAATAATGTGCTTAGAACCTGATTGAGATAAAATGTTCTGAAAATCACCCAAAACCTTTAATTTTTCTGTAGATCTTGTGGATTGGTCTGATCCAATACCAGATAGACAAAATGTTACGTTTCAGTTGTCTCTGTATCACACCTAGATCTGTTTTAGGCCCCGAAATAGTGCTCTACTGTGTACATTTTGAGAGTACATGTTGTTTGACCTGGAAATTAAAAGAAAATTAATTTCCTATATGGTTCAACCATGTGTGGTTAATTGGTAAACATACTTGCTCATGTTGATCTGGCCACAGTTTATCGCTCTCTGGAAACATTTGCTCAGCTGCATTGTTAGGCTCAGAAATAAGGAAATATTTGATAAATAGGATAAGGCTTCTGGAAAGGTATTAGATGTAATCTCTAGATGTTTAAAAAAAAAAGTCTCTTTAAAATGTCCTTAGCTTGTCCAAATTTCCTTTCCTACAGTTCAATGAAAACCCAGTTATAAAACCCAGTTTCTTTTTTTTAATGAGAAAAAAACAAAACTTTTCTAATCTTTTTTTCTTTTTCAGTTGAATGTTATTTGAGGACAACCAGCAGTTAAAAAAAATTAGGGTCAAACCATGTGCAAAAAAAAGTGTACAAAAACACAATTTGTTTTGACATTAGTAAACACGTCTGCTTTAAAATGCCTATGATAAAAAAATATTGTGTTTATGTCAGAACAGGCTTGGAAGTGGACATGTTTATAGTGTAAAAGCTGCAAATATATGCAACCTGCAGCTGATATGAATCGTGTTGAGTTGCTTAAATTCTACAGTATTCTAACAGAAAAATAAAAAATAAAGTTATTTGTAGAAGCCATTTTTCCAAGACCCACATTTAAGTGAGCAATTAAGACCACAAATTAAATGTTATCTATCATAGTTGGTCTTCAGGTAGGACCCAAGTACAGCCAGAGCAGAAGCAAAAATGTTTAATAATTAACACAGGCTTGCAGAAAGGATTGGGGCATCAAACTAGGGTGAGTATAATGGAAGAAACAAGCATTGAAAAATAAAAATCTGTGATCCTTTCTACAAAGGAGATGGGATCAATAACACAAGGGACCAGGTGCTTCTAATAAGTGGAATGTTTAACAGTTGTTCAACAATAATGTCTATAATGTATGTGTATATTAATGTCAGACAGTTTTCTTGACATGACAGTGACTTCACTATAGGGAATGATCTATCAATCAATCAACCAACCAACCAACCAACCACTGAATGCCATGGATATGCTGTCGCACTGTCAACATGTTAAAGCCATCAAACTGCAAGCTTTGGATCTTGAGCTGTGCCTTGTTTAATATGTTTTGCTTTTCAGTTAATTTTAGTGTTACACATTAAAATACCGTATACTGTCTTCAGACTTTTGCAGATAATTTGGCCAGAACAGTTTTATCTAGTCTTACTGATTTAGTCTCATTGATATGGAAAATCTATTTCAATGGATGGTCTAGTCTTTTTATAATCTGTTGATACTGAGGAACTAATTCCTGCATTCTTCTCTTCCCTTGTTACTTTTTTTTTAAAGCAGTGGGAAGATGCTTAATTGTATTCACTTTCTGCAAATCAAATGAACAGACAGGTCAGAAAATTGTCTCTCAAGCTTTTACTGAGGAAGCCATAAAGCTGCCACCCTCTGTAATTATGACTTCTTGTGCGACTTACTGATGACTCATCACTGGCTTGACTGAAGTTCAAGATTTGAGGCAAGTTTATTTGTCACTGTCTATCAGAGTCATTCCTCTATGATAAGAAATAACCTCCACTGCTGAGTCCTTTGAGCTTCAGTAAACTTAGCCTGTAGTTTACATTTTTTATGTATTCCGCACTTGGCCACAAGCCATGTGGAGAACACAGCAAACATGAGGAACAAGTTGCTATTGTAGGATTAGACCAAAACTGAACTTTTTGGCCAACATGCAAAGCTTGTTTCAGAAAAATAACAATGCAAAGCACCCTTCTCACACCATCCAAACTGTGACACATGGTGGTGGTGGCAGCATCAAGGTGGGAAGATTTATTCTCTAATTAGTTACATTTTAGTAGGTAAAGGTGGGGTCGTGTGGAAATGAAGGATGGATGAAAAGGTGTGAAAGTTAGTATTTTGTGTTCAATCATTTTAATACAGACTGAATAATCTTTTTGAGGTTTGATAGATAATGTTTTTTTTGAAGTGATAAAATGTCTTCTGTCACAAGTAGTTACAAACAGCAGCTTCTACCCAAACAAAGAATTCTACTATAACAGAGAAGTTGTTTATAATTTCTATGACTATAGTTATGGATGCAATGGATCAACAGCATCAAATTGCTCTAATAACAGGAGATAATCTGTTAGTGTTTTTCCTTTTTGCTTTGCATTTTATCTCAACGCTGCTATTTCAGCTTGCTTTTCCCTAACGTCCCTCAAGTATTTATTAGTTGGTGAAGGAGAACTTTAATAGGGACACATGGTGGATGGGCAGGTTGCCTGTATGTGAAGGTTAGCAGTGTTTATAAACTTGCAACTTGTGTTTTAACTCTAATGGTTGACATTTTGCTTTGCGCTGTGAGAATTTCCCCCAGAAAACAGGTTGGATATTCTATAAATATAGAGAAACAGGGTGTCTCTCTAACATGTCATTGCTAATCACTCAATCAACCAAGAACAGTTTTTTAAGTTTATTTTAATTTTCAAAAAAATATTTACATAAAACATACAGGACCATGACATAATGAAATATGTAAGGGAGAAGCCAAATGGAAACAGCACAGCTTGGGACATTTGGATGAGGTCCAAAACCTTTTATCAGTATGTGGTTGCCCAAGAGCAATTTTTAAGTAATACTGATTAAACAACTTGTGTATCGCACTCGATCGCACTTGGACCAATGACCACCTTCATTAAAATTAGTTTATCTTTTCAGTCAGAACCATGGTCATGAACAAATATGACTCATGTTCCAGTACCGTCAGAGGTGTGGTGAGGTTTACCTAGTAAATCTGTCATCACCTTGTGACCTGGCAGAGTCTTGTTAAAATTCCTTTAACTCTCAAACTAAACTCCGGTTTAGCTAAAATGTATGAAATATAATTTTCACAACAGTGTTTATGTTTATGTCTTAGTTTTGATTGTATATTTCAAGTATTCAAGTATTCTACTAAAATCATCCCATTCTTTTCAAGGCACTTTGACACCATCAGTGTTACTTTCTTAGAAATCTTTCTAAAGAAAAGGGGTAACTACTTATTGCTCCTTGGACAAACATTACAAAAAGTCATTTTTCAATCATTTGTTTATTATTCTTTATTACGAACTAAAATAACAAAGATAAACACTTAATAAACAAAATGTAAAGATCAATACTTTTGAAGTTCGAAACGGGCTTTAGAAGAAGTTTAACACTTATCTTGTCCAAAACCCTTTAGTCCATTATAACTTATATTTAGATGCAGAACTACTACAGCAATTCAACATAAATTAAAGCACATTACTCAGTACATGTAAATAGTAACATATGAAAATTCATAATAAACAAAATACATTCATAGCTTATAAGTCTAATTATTGCTTTGTATCTTTTAATTATATCTTCTTTTAAGTTTTCTTTAAATGTACCAATTGTTTGACAATTATTCATGCCATCACTGCAGCTATTCCACAACCTGACCCCTCTTGTAGAAATGCAGTGAAATTTAGCATTTGTTCTCACAGCTGGCTTTATAAAAGGGACTCTCCCTTAATCGGAAAAGCTGTAAACAAAGAATGCTTTCAGAAATATAAATTATTGTTTCTTTTTTATCAATTTACAAAATGCAAAGTGAGCAAACAAAAGAAAAACCTAAGTCAAATCAATATTTGGTGTTACTACCATTTGTCTTCAAACCCGCATCAATTTAGGTACACTTGCACAAAATCAGGGATTTTGTGGGATAATAGTCAGGAGTATGATCAAGCAATTATACCAAAAAGGTGCTAATGATCATCAATGTCACACACAGGTTGAAACACAGTCATTAACTGAAACCGCTGTGTAGGAGGCTTAAAACTGGGTGAGGAACAGCCAAACTCTTTTACTAAGGTGAGGTTGTAGAAGATAGTTTCATGTCATGGCAAGATTGAGTACAGCAACAAGACACAAAGTACTTATACTGCATCAGCAAGGTCGCTCCCAGACAAAGATTTCAAAGCAGACTGGGGTTTCTAGATGTGCTGTTCAAGCTCTTTTGAAGAAGCACAAAGAAACAGGCAATGTTGAAGATCGTAGACGCAGGGGTAGGCAGAGGAAACTTAGTGCAGCAGATGAAAGACACATCAAGCTTATTACTTCGAAATCAGATGTCCAGCAGTGCCATCAGCTCAGGACTGGTAAAAACCAATGGGACCCAGGTACAACCATCTACTGTCTGGGGAAGTCTGGGAAAAACTGGTCTTCATGGAAGAGTTGCAGCCAAAAAGCCTTACGTCCGATGTGGAAACAAGGTCAAGCAACTCAAGAATGCATGAAAACATAGGAACTGGGGTGCAGAAAAATTGCAGCAGGTGCTCTTGATTGATGAGTCAAAATGTGAAATATTTGGCTATAGCAGAAGGTGGTTTGTTCGTCGAAAGCTGGAGAGCGGTACAATAACGAGTGTCCGCTGGCAACAGTGAACCATGGTCAAGGTTCCTTGAACGTTTGTGGCTGCATTTCTGCAGATGGAGTTGTAGATTTGGTCAGGATTAATGGTTTTCTCAGTGCTTAGAAATACAGGCAGATACTTATCCCCCGTGCAATACCATCAGGGAGGCGTATGATTGGCTCCAAATTTATTCTGCAGCAGAACATATCCTGCTTGGCTGCAATGCCCTGTTGGACGGGGGGCATTGACTGGGATGATCCTCCCAGTACCTGAACATCCACTGTGTCCTGTTATTAACTTTTTACTTTCTGTAACATAGAAAGTTCTCTTTTATCAGCTCTTCTGTTCCTTCTGTTTTTCTGCTCTGTCTTCTCAAACCCCCAGACGGTCGTGGCAGATGGCCGCTCCTACTGAGCCTGGTTCTGTTGGAGGTTTCTTCCTGTTAAAGGGGAGTTTTTCCTCTCCACCGTCCCTACATGCTTGCTCAGTAGGAGGGATTGCTGAAGGATTGCTGTGGTTGGAAAGTCTGCATCAACGGGGCCCAACCTCACGCCAATGACTGACGCAATCTGCTGGGATTCCTTAAATAGGAAACTTTTTAACTGATTGGAATGTTTGTATAAATGTATTGAAATGACTTCTTGTTAAGTGCCTTGAGATGACATCTGTTGTGAATTGGCGCTATATAAATAAACTAAATTGAAATTCAATTGAACAACTACCCCAAGCACACAGCGAAAGTAATTGAGAACTTTCTTCAGTGTAAAAAAAGAACAAGAGGTCCTGGACGTGATTGTATGGCCCCCGTCCCCACAGAGCCCTGATCTCAGCATCATGGAGTGTGTCTGGTATCACATGAAGAGACAGAAGGATGTGAGGAAGGCTACATCCACAGAGGATCTGTGGTTAGTTCTCCAAGATGTTTGGAACGACCTACCAGCCGAGTTCCTTCAAAAACTGTGAGCAAGTGTACCTAGAAGAATTGACGCTGTTTTGAATGCAAAGGGTGGTTACACGAAATATTATTTTGATTTAAATTTCTCGTTTGTTCATTCAAAGCAATTTATTGATTGATGAAAATAAATGATTAACACTTCCATTTTTGAAAGCATTCTTTGTTTACAGCCTTTTTTCACACCTCCCTAAAACTTTTGCACAGTACTGTATGTGAAAATAATTGACTGTGCAAAAAGGCGTTTGCCTCTAACCAATAATATGCTAATTATTGAGCAGTATCTTGACCAAAAGTAGATGAACAGGTATTTTGTGTGAAGGTTGCTAATCTTGTTCGTTGTGATACACAAACACATAACTTTGAGCCAGTTTCAAGAGTAATGAATGTAATCTGTTTCATAATTTGTTACAAAATGGTTAAATTCTTTCCAAACAAGTATGACTGGTTCGAAGATGTGCTTGACTTATTTTAAACCTGTTAAACACTTGTTGGATAATAGACTTCATATGTTCCAGCAATCTAAACCCCAACCAGTCCAGAAACATAAACCCAGCTCTGTTTACAAATTGGAAACCCAAGAAAAAATTAATTATTTGAGATTTCTTTTGGCTCATTTCGTATTGTTTTTGCACTTAGGCCTTTGATTATTAAGTTGTGATCCAATAAAAAATTTAACAATGTGTTGAGCACTACGTGTTACGTGTGTGACAAACAAGATTTCTAATGACTAACTTGCAGTTCTTAGGCTTTTCTGCTGAACAATGCAGTGTAACAAAAATCATACCATAACATTATGTAAAACAGTAAATAGCATGTAATAAAAGGCTAAATTTCTTGTTCAACCTCAGTTGTGGTCAGCTTTTGAACATATTTAGAAGGTTAACACGGTTACAAGGATCTATCAGGATTTCTGTTACCTGACACCAATTTCTGAAGGAGGTTTTCTTGAAAAAAAATCCTAAAATTAAAAATACTGAATTAAAATTTCATGGTATTCATGTTGCTCAAAGCAGGGTTCTGATACAGAACCTGATAATTTATGACATATGCTATTTTTCCTAGCACACAAAAAGTATAGATAATGGTGTGAGTTTATATATATTTTGCTAATACAAAATAACTTGTTCACTTTTCATTCGTGAATGACTTGATAAAACAACCCTCAGTGTACCTAAACAACTATGTGGTCTCTTTTGCACTGGAAACTGTATTGGTAAATAATAAGTAATAATGAACATTACATTAAATAAAATAATTAAACAAGGTGAAACTGAAGTCATTCATTGTTGCTGTTTGTGGTTGTGCTTTGACAGCTTCTTCTCAGCTGACACTGATGAAAGTCTGTCCGGTGAACAAAACAGACAACTGGATAACAATAACTAATGCTTTAACTAATCTTTATAATGAGTTTTAAAAGATTCATGCTTTAAAATATGTTGTAGTATTTGTTGTGCAGCTGGCTAACTTTTATCTCTTCCTCTGCAGTGTGTTCAGGCTAAAAGATTCCCCAAGAATCGAAGCACTTTTAAAGGCACCTGGAAGAGTCCACATATTGAATGAAAAGGGAAAATGTAAACTTTGCTCTTTGGTATTTAATATTATAGATTTAATTCCAGAAACTGATATCCGTCCATCCATTTTCTTCCGCTTATCCGGGGTCGGGTCGCGGGGGCAGCAGCTTAAGCAAGGACACCCAGACTTCCCTCTCCCCAGCCACTTGTTCCAGCTCCTCGGGAGGAATCCCAAGGCGCTCCCAGGCCAGCCGAGAAACATAGTCCCTCCAGCGTGTCCTGGGCCTTCCCCTGGGCCTCCTCCCGGTGGGACGTGCCCGAAACACATCACCAGGGAGGTGTCCAGGAGGCATCCTGACCAGATGCCCGAGCCACCTCAACTGACTCCTCTCGATGTGGAGGAGCAGTGGCTCTACTCTGAGCCCCCTCCGGATGACTGAGCTTCTCACCCTGTCTCTAAGGGAGAGCCCAGACACTCTACGGAGGAAACTCATTTCAGCCGCTTGAATCCGTGATCTCATTCTTTCGGTCACTACCCAGAGTTCGTGATATGTGTTTTAAAATATATTTCCAGTGTGAGATAATATTTCTTAAATGCAGTATTTGGATGTTTTAGTCACTTTGTAGACATTTGTTAGTGCATATATGTTTTTGTTAACTCTGTTTCATAGTAAGCTTCTTAATTTGAGAGTGTGTAAAAGGCTGACTGTTAAGATCCTTGTGAGCTGATGCTGAGACATTATTTGACCTGCTTAACAGGTGGTTTATTGGCCTGTTTTACCTGCTCAATGTTGGGAAATAAGCACCTGGTTAGTCTGCACCTTATCTCCGCCTCAAGCCTTAATCCAGCCACTAAAGGCCATTGTAACACATTCCAAAGAGGGTTGTATTGTGGGAGGAATAGGATTTTGAGGTTGATGAGAAAATAAACTTGAAATCTCCTATGTAACTATTACATCATTTTCTATGAATATATTGTTACATGATTTGCATTGTTCCACTCAAGGGCAAACTGCCAGACACCACCATAGTTTATAAAGGAGTGTTTGTGAATTGTAGGCCAGTCTAGAGTGACTCAGAAGAGTGGAACACCCACGATTTCCTAAATGCTATTCTGTGTTCCCTGCAGGATGTTTAGATATTTTGGTGTGGTCTGTTCAGACAGATTATTGGAAGGGGTGGGACATTGTGTATCAGTTTATTTTTCATAAAATGCACGTCTCATAGATAATATTGAAATATCTGAAATTTTTGTTTTACACCCTAATTACATTTATTTTGGTTTGGATTCTCATGACAGTCCACTAACAGATGCTGGTGATTTACAATTTTAGTGTGGTTTCATATCAGAGAAGGAGCAGTCTGCCACGTTTTGTATGTGTATCTGCCGGGAGGCCATTTTAAACCTGATTTGACAACTGATGATTTCCAGTAATTTTGTTGCCAAGTGTAAGCAGCGTTATGTGATTACTACCTTTTGGCAAAACATTTTGATCAGGGGTTGTGATTTGTCACATTTATTAATTGGTCTAAACGGCGATTAGAACCAAAATTTAGAGCCGTCAAAAAGTGTTCACCTACAGTTTTGATCTATTTTTACTTTTTTGTCCGGGTTAAAGGTTTCAGATCCAACCATCCATTATCTAATGGTGCAATCCATTTGTAGCCAGAACTCAGAAATTCCGACTTCTGATTGGGAAAAATCAACTGGAACGCCCCCCTAAATCGGATTTCCCACTCAGAAAGTCGAAGATTATTTTCTTACTCCGACTTTAACTTTCAATATGGCCACTACTCGCATCAGCATTATTAGCTGTGGTGGAAACATGTTTATTTTACAAGACACACTTGTGAGAATGCGTCTAAAATCAATGTTTCATGTAGAGCCTGCAACTCTAAACTTAACTAAATAAAAGCGGTGTTTGCATATGGAAAGCTTAAAACTATGTTTGTAAGATGTACTGCCAACAATAGCTACCTGGGCCTTGCTGTATTGAATCCTGACTGATCCGACTACATTAACTGGAATGCTGTTTACTCGGGCATGACGCCAAACCCAGCTCCGAGTTGCGACTACATAAACCCACTTGTCCTCGCAGGGTTTTGGCTGTAGGAAAATATTGGTGTGTTCCGTTTAACTCAGAAGTCCGATTTAATTCTGAGTGGGAAGTCCGACTTCGGAGGGCGTTCATAGACTGTGCATATACGATGGACTGAGCCTCTGTGACATCATGCATAGGTTTCTGAAGTGCTAAATTGGAGCCCAATGGGCGGTTCCCACCACCGCCATCTTGGCCGCGTCACGCATCTCGTCACACCCGGGAAATACAAAAAATGGGCAAAGAGGTGGAGCTGAGAGTGTGGTGAAGAGGGGTGGGCTGGTGTTGAAATTCATCTGGGGAGCATGGTTTGGAGAGGCCTTTACCTGATTGCTCAATGGATACAAGTGGAACCATAATTTAACAAAAATACTTCTATTGGTAGTATAACAACATAATGTTTTTATGCTATCAATAATAATATGTTTAAGGTTTTAATAGGCTAATAATATGTCACAACCAGAGGTGGGTATCTAGTTACATTTACTAAAGTAGCTTTTTTTGGGGGGGGGGGTACTTTTAGGAGTAGTTTTACTGCACCACACTTTTTACTTTTACTTGAGTCAAATTTTTATGAGGTATTGAGTTTCTGGATCCTCTATCTACTCCGACTAAATTCACTGAATCAAATTCACTGAATCAAAGCAAACATGTTTTAACCAAAAATACACCAGACAAGGACACAAACCTACAGTTTATGTTAAAATGAGACCTCTTGTTTGTACACAAGCTTTGTTGTTCTAATTTTATTTTCTAGCTGATGAGCCATTTGGAGATCAATTAAATATACGGTAAACACTTTATTTTGTTACTGGAGCCCTATTCTAACACAGATACTTTACCCATTGCAAGTAGGAATTTTAATAAATTTTATGTTGAAATTTTTGATTTGAAAAAGTTTTTCTTCTGCTTTAAATTTATTTTATTATTAAATGTGTGTGTTTTAATTCTTCATTGTACTCTTTAAAATACCAGAATTTACAGATGACTTTATATTTTTGTCTGTCTGATTACATTATTTTAAATAATCAGTGCAAATAGAACTGATCTGATGTTCTGATCAGTTACTCAGTAGACTACATGAGTAGCCTCTTTACATATTTTTACTCTTGAGTAAATTCTTGGATAGTTACTTTATACTTTTACTTTAGTCCTACTCTTACTTGAATACAATTGTGGGTACTCTACCCACCCCTGGTCGCAGCACAAAAACATGGTGGAATACTTCTAAACTCCATGGAAGTTTTCTCCCGGCCCGTAACCGGCGGCTTGCTTTTAGCAGCACCAGAACTTTCTGAAAAAAAGCTCTGAAACATGCTCGCCTGTATTTTGATATGTGAGTGGCAGTAGACACTTGTTCTGCCATGCAGATACAGCTTTGGTCACACATCTGCTTCACAATTCGCTCAGCTCTTCGCGGAGCAGCTTCATGAACTTCAGCTATGGGGAGATTTTTAGCAGCAGAACAAACAAAACAAACTTGAAAAAGTCAGAAAATAACATAGACTCCTCTGAGAGTAAACTGATACGTTATAAAACAATTCACCCCTTCAGAGTTGTCATGACAGGAAAATTGACCTATTGAACCTAAAATTTATTTTTGAACCAGGCTGTAAACATGTTTCTTTCTACTGCGAAGTTGGAGTTTTTAACATGGAGTCAATGGGAACTTGCTCCTTTCTACAGCCAGCCCCTAGCGGATGAGGGGGGAACTAAAACTTTTGTCACGTCCGCATTGGCTTCACATTTGGCCAGGGGAGTTTGCCCCAGCGCCGAGTTTCTAGTTAATTTTCCCCACTTGGAAGTCAGAATTCCCGAGTTTCAAAACCACAAATGGAACAACAAAAGAGTCTCTGAATGTGTGCGTCACTTGAGACCACGCCCTCATCTGAGAATAAGTGGCACACCGACAGGGAGCGGCCTCCAGCATTTTGATTCTTCGTGTTTGATCGAGAGGTGTTTAAAGTTGGTAAGTCCGAATCAACTATAGCTAAACGTATGTTAGATTTAACGTATAAAGGAGCAAATAAGGATATTTATCAGCAAGTTTTGGGCTGTTTCAGTAATGTTTGATAGTGTCCGTTTAGCTAACCTTCAGGTAGCTAGCCAAACCTGGTGCAATTTTGATCGAATTTAAATGTGTGTTTATTTACAGCCTATTTAGACTGTCTAAGTTACTTATTTTATATATTTTTCCACAACGAATGGACTTCTTGCAACTTCGGCATGTGTTCTAGTGAAAATGAAGCCAATTTAGGATTAACTTAAGCCGTTGTTTTCGTGTCGCATTAACGCCCACAGCTTGTTTCCATAATACACAATAAACATGTTACGTATTTTAAGACCGTAATGTTTATTGGTGTGATTTTTCTGCATGTTGCCGTTTGTCGATTTGGCTTACTAAAGCGTAAGAAAATGATGTGACATTTTAACTGATGAGACATTTTAACTGATGACGGCTTTGTCAGCGTCGTTGGACGTAATTCTTGCTGAAATAAACAGAATCTGCGTGGAACTGTTGCTGTTTCAGAAGTGTGTGATTCTCGTTCACAAGGGATTCTTTCATTTAAGTAACTATATGTTAACCTAACGGGATTTGGTTTCTACTGAACTCTCATAGTAACATGATGGGTATCGACGCAGAATGCCTGTCGTTGTTCGGCTGTAACATGTAGACCTTGCTTTCTCATCGTTTTAGTTAAATCCCCTTCTTGTTTACGTTTCTCTGCCTCTTTTCCCAGACAGAGTCTGTTGTCACCGGATTACTGCACCAGATCCTGCCATGGGTGTTACTGACCTTTTTCTTCTCAGCAGTCTTTGCTTTGCCACCTTTGCTCGAGGTTAGTTCAAACGAGGACACGGCGCATGCGCAACAAGCCAGCCATTAAAGGTCTTCAAGGTCCTCACTTCAATCTACACAACTAATTTGAAATGAAATGTTTTCTAGCTCAACAATGTTCCAAACCCGTCGGAGGACTCAACATGCAATTGAAGGACGAATACATTACCCAGGAAACATTTGCAGATGGGAGCATTGTTTCTTTTGCCTGTGATCCTGGCTACACATCTGCTGGAGGATCTGCAAAGATCACATGCACCGCTGGTGTATGGGGTACTCTGCGGCTGCAATGCGAGAGTAAATATCTATTTTACAATTCTACAGCATACAGCAGAATCATTTTTTCACTTACAAATTAAAATTGCAGTATCCTCAAAAGTCAATCACTTTAGTAAATTATATGTTCGCAACATAAAGGTGCTGCTTTATTAACTGTTCAAGTTTTTTCCATGGTAAGTTATTTTTTTCCAGTAGCATTCTCCAATAAATTTAAGGTTAATATAAGATTTTTGAACTTTTCTTGTTCCAGGGAAGAACTGTGGCAGTCTTCCAGACCAAGCTAATGGCATTGTTGAATATAAAGATGATACAGAGTTTGGTAGTACAGCTGTAGTCATTTGTAACCCAGGGTAAGTAGCAAAACTAATCTTCTAAATGAGTTGTGAAAATGTGCCTGTTGTACTTTTAATGTGTAAAATCGTACTATACGTACTGTATTGGTTTTTGAAACAAAATGTAGAACTAGTTGGAAAAACACGTCTATGATTCACCAGTCTGTTGAAAATTCTCTCATAAAAACAACTTGGAGTCGTTAGGTCTTAAACCTGCAGTCCGGAGAATATATTTATGTTTCAAAGTTTTAAAAATCTTTAAAATGATAGTGGGGTTTCAATACTATGATAAAAGGCTAGTGCTCCACAACACTTATTTTTCTTAATCCCACCTTCCTTCCGTAGACCTCTATGCATTTCACACTGAGCGCCAAAGTCGAGTTTCCGCATTGTCGGCTGTCAATCAAGTTGCATGCCGATCGCGTGAACATGGGGCCGCGCACACAGGCCGCTCCGTTACTTCCCGTTTACAGTCGCCATATTGTGAGAGAGCATCAGTCATGCAGAAGTTGCTCACCTCCGAAATGTCCGTAGCAAAAATACGGGTGGTGCTCAATAGCGCTTACTGCTAACTTCTTTGACCCGCTGTGTTGCCACACGTGATGCGCGTGCACAACTGCTGCGGTAGGGCTGGAGAGGGTGAAGGGGAAGGGAGGGGGGAGTGTTTTGGGAGGGGCCTTGTTACGTCGGATTCGAAAAATCTCTCCCCCTCAAATACTCTGGACTGCAGCTTTAAGTCACGGTGTAGCAATTTCTGCTCACTTTCTCTTCATTTGATTTATATTTGAATGTCATTGTTTATGCACTTGTCTTTTGATGTCCTGCCAAAAATAATACAGCCTGTAGAGGTCTGAACTTTGTTGTTTCAGCACTTTTGTGCTGCTTTCTTGTGGAGTTGCTGCTGTGTCTGAGGTTGATCCTTGAGCCAACCTCAGACACAGTGATGTACCGGTAAGTGAATTACAGCTCCAGCTCCCAGAGAGATGGGCCTACATTTTGTCTTAAATATCCAAACAATATAGAAGCAAGTTTCGGTTTAACTGAATGACCGTAGAGTGTAAATGATTGGTGAATGTAAAACGAGCCTCACCTGCTGCTGTGGTTGACATTTAGTCTGCTCTCTGTCCTGATTTGTTGTGTATTCCTTCGATTGTGGCACAAAGCATTAGGATCCAATACTTTCCCCTCCAAAATGCTTTTTTGGAGGTTTTTGTTGTAGTTATACTGTCAAGAAATTTAGTGGTAATTCAATGCTAACCAAAAGCCCAAAGAGTCTGAGATGGAGCACCGAGCATTATATACAGTCTGACCTTCTAAATACTGGTTAGGAAGAACGGTCATGTGATGTTTAGAAACAGTTTTACGTGTTTTCCATTTGCTGATAATCTGTTTTACTGTGGAATTATGGATTTCAAATAGCTAAAGATAAGATAACTGCTGATCTTTTTTCTCCTACTTGTGTTAACTCAGACCTCAGTGCTGTAGAGAAATTTGCAGTTCAAACATCTATTGTTGTAAATGTGCTGATGATAAATTAAAGCTGCAGTCCGGAGTATTTTAGGGAGAGAGATTTTTTGAATCCGACATGCCAAGGCCCTTCCCAAAACACGCCCCAACCCCCCCCACTCCCCTTCCTCCAGCCCTACCGCAGCAGTTGTGCACGCGCATCACCTATGGCGACACAGCGAGTCAAAGAAGTACGCAACAAGCGCTATTAAGCACCACCCGATTGTATTTTTGCTACGGACATTTCGGTGGTAAGCAACTTCGGCATGACTGATGCTCTCTCACAATATGGCGACTGTAAACGGGAAGACACGGAGCGGTCTGCGTGCTGTCTTAATCCCACCTTCCTTCCGTAGACCTCTATGCATTTCACACTGAGCGCCATGTTCACATGTTTGCGTGATCCGCATGCAAGTTGATTAACAGCCGACAATGAGGAAACTCGACTTCGGTGCTCAGTGTGAAATGCATAGGGGTCTATGGGAGGAAGGTGGGATTAAGAAAAATAACAAGTGTTGTGGAGCACTAGCCTTTAATCATAGTATTAAACCCCACTATCATTTTGAAGATTTATAAAACTTTGATACATAAATATATTCTCCGGACTGCAGCTTTAAGTGTAGCGGCTAAGCTGATGCTGAACCCTCTTGGCTGTTACAGGTGAATTGCTAAGGGATCAGGTGGACTGTTCATTCTGTTTGCTTGTCTGTCAGTGTCGTTAAAAGAATTTGCCAAATTCAACCTTTTTGCTTTTCATTTTTCACCTCACTAACTAGTTACACATCAGTCGGATAATCAATTTTAAAATGCGATGTCCAGGGATGGTCAGGCAGGTTCCCAGTTTGTGAAGGTTTGTAATCTTTGTGTTCACCTCCTCTTAGATATTGAAATGAGCTTAAATATGTTGTAAGTCAAAGAATTCTTGTTTAGTTTTGCAGTGCTGAATTGTGTTAAACCGGCAGGAATTGTAAATGGCACATTCAGTCCACACAAACCGTGGAATGATGGAATTCAAAGTGTTTGGAAATAATTTCAACCCCCTCCCTAGATTGTTGACCAGCAACAGCTGCTTCTGTAAAATCATTGCTGATATACAGGTCCTTCTCAAAAAATTAGCATATTGTGATAAAGTTAATTCTTTTCCATAATGTAATGATAAAAATTTAACTTTCATATATTTTAGATTCATTGCACACCAACTGAAATATTTCAGGTCTTTTATTGTTTTAAAACTGATGATTTTGGCATACAGCTCATGAAAACCCAAAATTCCTATCTCAAAAAATTACCATATTTCATCCGACCAATAAAAGAAGTGTTTTTAATAATAAAAAAAAGTCAACCTTCAAATAATTATGTTCAGTTATGCACTCAATACTTGGTCGGGAATCCTTTTGCAGAAATGACTGCTTCAATGCGGCGTGGCATGGAGGCAATCAGCCTGTGGCACTGCTGAGGTGTTATGGAGGCCCAGGATGCTTCGATAGCGGCCTTAAGCTCATCCAGAGTGTTGGGTCTTGCGTCTCTCAACTTCCTCTTCACAATATCCCACAGATTCTCTATGGGGTTCAGGTCAGGAGAATTGGCAGGCCAATTGAGCACAGTAATACCATGGTCAGTAAACCATTTACCAGTGGTTTTGGCACTGTGAGCAGGTGCCAGGTCGTGCTGAAAAATGAAATCTTCATCTCCATAAAGCTTTTCAGCAGATGGAAGCATGAAGTGCTCCAAAATCTCCTGATAGCTGGCTGCATTGACCCTGCCCTTGATAAAACACAGTGGACCAACACCAGCAGCTGACATGGCACCCCAGACCATCACTGACTGTGGGTACTTGACACTGGACTTCAGGCATTTTGGCATTTCCTTCTCCCCAGTCTTCCTCCAGACTCTGGCACCTTGATTTCCGAATGACATGCAAAATTTGCTTTGGACCACTGAGCAACAGTCCAGTGCTGCTTCTCTGTAGCCCAGGTCAGGCGCTTCTGCTGCTGTTTCTGGTTCAAAAGTGGCTTGACCTGGGGAATGCGGCACCTGTAGCCCATTTCCTGCACACGCCTGTGCACGGTGGCTCTGGATGTTTCTACTCCAGACTCAGTCCATTGCTTCTGCAGGTCCCCCAAGGTCTGGAATCGGTCCTTCTCCTCAATCTTCCTCAGGGTCCGGTCACCTCTTCTCGTTGTGCAGCGTTTTCTGCCACACTTTTTCCTTCCCACAGACTTCCCACTGAGGTGCCTTGATACAGCACTCTGGGAACAGCCTATTCGTTCAGAAATTTCTTTCTGTGTCTTACCCTCTTGCTTGAGGGTGTCAATGATGGCCTTCTGGGCAGCAGTCAGGTCGGCAGTCTTACCCATGATTGCGGTTTTGAGTAATGAACCAGGCTGGGAGTTTTTAAAAGCCTCAGGAATCTTTTGCATGTGTTTAGAGTTAATTAGTTGATTCAGATGATTCGGTTAATAGCTCGTTATGAGAACCTTTTCATGATATGCTAATTTTTTGAGAGGAATTTTGGGTTTTCATGAGCTGTATGCCAAAATCATCCGTTTTAAAACAATAAAAGACCTGAAATATTTCAGTTGATGTGCAATGAATCTAAAGTATATGAAAGTTAAATTTTTATCATTGCATTATGTAAAAGAATGAACTTTATCACAGTATGCTAATTTTTTGAGAAGGACCTGTATTTCCCTCCATGGCATTATGTTACACACACATAAATGCCCCATAAAAATCACCAGTTTGCTGTTTGCTTTACCTTACTGTGTACTAGGAAAAAAATTGCCATGAGAGGTAGTCATCCTGC
The DNA here is from genome assembly GCA_963556495.2 of Valencia hispanica. NCBI lineage: Eukaryota > Metazoa > Chordata > Actinopteri > Cyprinodontiformes > Valenciidae > Valencia > Valencia hispanica. The sequence goes on along the minus strand of OY747709.1, from coordinate 46,299,330 downwards.
ATCTATTAAAATTGACTTTTTGTTGGTGGCTATTGCAATACTAAACTATTGAATGTAGTTGAATGCATCCAAAATATGGTGTTTTTAATGGAACCAGTTAGGTGAAGTAGCCTGACTAATAATAAGTAAGTTTTTGTATTTTTAGGACTCTAATCTGCAAACAGTTGTAGATTTATAGCCAAAACCGCTCTGTTAAATTTTAAGACATTATTTAACTTCTCAGGCTGCACGATGGAGCAGTTTGTAGCACTGTTGCCTTGCAGCAATAAAGTTTTGGGTTTAAGCCTGGGTTTTTTCCCCCTGGAAGTTGCATGTTCTCCATGGGTACACCGGCTTCCTCTCACAGTCCAAAAACACGACTGTTGGGTTCATTGTTCTTTCTAATTTGCACTTAGCAACAGTGTGCTCATTGTTGTTAGTTCTGTGTGCCTCCATGTTGCTCTGTGATGAACTGTTGCCTTGTTATATTGAAACAAGTTTCAATGCCAACTTCACACAAGTCCATGTTTTTAATTTTTTACATAACTGCTCAGGTAGACAAGTATAGGGCTGTGCTGATTCTCACTCTGTGTTGGTGTATGTAAATGTCAACTTTTTAACACACGATTTCTGCATTTTTCCTAGTTTTTGTTACATAGACACTGTAGGACATATCAGTTGTTGCTTTTCTGACAAGTTCTTGAAGAATTTTAAAACGAGAGTGAATGGTTTTTATTGTCAAATTAAAGTGACTAATCTAAGTTTGCTTGCCTGTCAGTGTTAGTAAATGCTAGATTAAATTCCTATACCCTTTTGTCCCCCCCCTTCACTAGTTATATTGCAGTTGGGCAATCAGGAGTAATCAGATGTGACGTCCAGGGATGGACAGGCAGGCTCCCAACATGTGAAGGTTGGTGATCTGTGTGTTCAATAAAGTTAGCTGAAGGTGTAGTGAGTCTAATGGAAATTATATATATATATTTTTTTGCAGGGGTGCAATGTCTTCCACCAAAAGAAATAGTAAATGGTGCATTCAGTCCAACGAAAGAGTTCTATTCTTACAGAGAAGTTGTGTTGTACTCCTGCAACAATGGCTTGGTACTTAATGGATCAAGAGAATTAACCTGCTCTGAAGACGGGGAATTCTCCCATGCCCCTCCAACCTGTGTGTGTAAGTGTTTTTTTTTCTTTCTCAACTTTGAATTTGTAATTTTTATGCTGTTTTTAGTCAGAAATTTGTTACAAAAATGACAACTGATTACTGTAGTTGGAATATTTTCCTTTCCATTTACTTTAAGATGTCGAATGTAAAGATCCTGTGATTGAAAATGGTGAATTCGTAAGTGGTTCTCGGCCTCCACACGGACATAAGGCTACAGTGACGTACAGCTGTAAATCTGGATACAACATGGAGGGACAGTCTACCTTGACTTGCAACTTAAATAGTCAATGGTCATCAGAATTACCAAAATGCATAAGTAAGTGAAGCATTAAAAATACTTTGGGGTGTGGAAAACGACAAATAAAGTAATGCACATTGAAATCTGAACATTTACTTTTCCTACTTGACAATAAATCAGAAGTTGCTAAAGAGTAATCCTTAAAAGTAAAAATTCACTGGTTGATTTTTAACCTCTTCTTTAAACTTAAAATATGTTTTGTGATCGTTATAATTAGAACTTCAGGTTCATTGATATAAAAGTGAAGAACAATTTAAGGAAATGGTAGCAGAATAAAAAAAACACTTGGTACTATTAAGATATTTATAGTGCTTTATGTGAGCTTCTTGGTCACATAAAGCACTATAATTATAATAATTAATACATTTATTTACTTAAAATACTATTCTGATTATTTCATTCTTTATATCTGAAGAAAATATAAAACATTTGAAAACATTCTTTTTATAACCCTATTCTGTGTTTCTTGGGAAATTTGTGTTTTGTGGTTAAGAATTTGCTGTCAACAGGAAAGTAGAAACAGTTTTAACTTCCCATTTCTGTCATGTGGCTCTATGTTAAACTTGTGGGTTTGATAATTTTACTGATTTGGGAGCATGGTGTGCTTTTTTTTTTTTCCTGTTTGGAAGAGCTCAGTCAAGATATATATTTTCAGACATTTTGAATAAATTAGTTGTTGCTTCAAATGCTGAACCCCAATCTATTTAGCTTGGACTATTCTTTTTTTTTAATGTAAGGAATTATTGGTACCCTGACAATGATGTCCTAATTGCAACTTTTGTTTTTGTAGAAGCCCCAGGACCAACTTCACCTCATGTTACCACCACCACCACCACCACTACTACCACCACTACTACCACTACCACAACCGACCCCAAAGGTTAGCATGTTAGTTTATATGCACGTTGTGGAAAAAACAAAACAAACTCTTATTTTGGGTTTTCATAAAGACAGAAGGGATGTAAATGTGGGAGCTAAAACTACCTGCTCAAATAAAAGAAAAAAACAATTACTCTGATCAGGCGCATCATTATGGCTACTGACAGGTGAATAACTAAATTATTTCATCCTCATGGCACCCGTTAGTTGGTTGGGTATCCAGTATGAGGCAGCGAGTCAATGCTGTCTTCTCAAAGTTGATATGTTGGAAGCTGAAAAGATGAACAAGGATTTTAGCCAGTATGGCTGGAGCATCTCCGACATTCCACTATAGTATGTATCAAAAATTGATCCGAAGAAGGAACATTGATTGCCAAGTGACTGTTATACTCAAAGCTCATTGATGCTTGTTATCTGATCCAACAGATGATTATCTGGTTCTAATAAAATAGCTTTTAGAACAACTATGTGTAGTCACTATATGTCAGTGTTCCTGCAGCTGTTATTCTGCATGTTATCTTTAATAATCAGAATCGGCTTTATCTGCCAAGTTTCCGCACAGAAGCAAGAAATGTGACTCAAGTCGCACATACTATCAGGGTGCAAGTTCAGACTTCTAAAGTGTTCACATTATTTAATTGCATAAGTATATTGCTGATTTTCCTTAATGGCGATCTGCATCACCTGATGTAAGGTTGTAAAAATATGATGTGACCTCAAAATAATTTCTGTTTCTCGTTCTTTCCTTGTCTTTCTTTAGGCAATGGTGGTCCCCTTTCGCCTGGGATTATTGTTTTAATTGGTAAGTTTAGCCTCCTCCTGGAGCTCTGTGTTTACAGTAAACCGATCATGTGAAGCCTGATCAAAGAACCTAGAATTTCAGAATTAATAACTTTGCTCCTTTACTCAAGTTACTTTGGTTATTTTTTTGCATTATGCTCCCAAAACAGAAAATGCTTTCTGCTCAGAATTGTTATTGATTGCTGTCACTGAACTCATTTAACACTGTTTAAAATTTTAACCTCTTAACTCCTCAGTGTTGATTTTCCTTTGGTTTGTTTAACATAGCTGTGTAGAAATCATCCAAACTACTGTTGGCAGATACTAGTTGAGAGTAAACTATAACTAAAGAACTGCTATAGCAAACTTTTTGCCAAATTGATGTCAATATATTAATTTTGTCATGAGAATAGGTGTGAAGTTTGAGGACATTTCCAAGTAGCTGACACTCAAACACACGTTTCATGCCTTTTTGAGATATTTTGCAGTTGACTTTGGTCATGATCCTGATAAAGCATTCGACCTTGACCTCATACATTTTTTTTATTCAGTGCCAGTTGCACTTAAATTGAATAATTGTAAGATGTTAAGTGTTTACTTTTCAAATAGATTAAGACCATCTCCTCCAAACTAGCAGATGTGGCTTGATTTCAAATCTTTGAGGAAGAGCTTTCTGTTCAATGTGTTAGGAAAAACATGAGTAATTTTTTTTTTAAACCTTTACACAAAAAATATATTCAAAGATCTCAATGTTTTTCTCATCACAATAGTTATAGTTATCATCATCTTCATCCTCATCATTGTATTCATCTGCCGAAAGAAACGGTAAATCCTTTTATAATCTATGCGAACTAACTCTACGTAGCTTTATTTTGTATTATGAATGCCTTGTCTGTCTTTTTTTTTTCTCCTCAGCCCAGCCGTTAACAGTCTAAATATGTGCCTCTGCTTCCTGTCTGAGCTTTCTCTCTGTCGCATGTTGAAGTTTTTTGCACTGTGAAGAAGGGATGGGCATTTCAAAAATAAATTAGAAGAGAATATCCTGGGAATCCAGGGTCAGATTATCTGAAGTTGCCTTTGCCAGCTCTGCCACTAGCAAAGCCATGATCGTCACTCTTGGCTTCTGCCATCAAATAAATCAGACCAGTAACTGCTGATTTGGAAATGAAGCTTTAGTTGAAAAATATTTTCCTGACATATTTTGCTCTGGATCTCTCTTTTTAAAGTTGCTCAAAATAGAACCTGGATGGAAGTCTTTTCATTAAAACACTTGTTTTTGAGTTCAAATCACACAGCTTTTTACTGAAAACTCAAATCTACAGTGCTTGAAGACTTCTAGTAGGTAATTTTCCACATACTTTATGATCATTTACAATGTTGCATGCTAGCTCAATCTCTTTGCAGCAGGGCTTGCAACCAAGCTAAGGTGAAAATAAGGCGTTCATTAGGCACAACAAATGTGCTCTATTCCAGTTTTATTGTAATGACTACTGCTGATAGTATGTGCCTATCCCTACTTTACAGCCTAAGGAAACCGTATTATGTTGTCAATGGGATTATATGCAATAAAGAAGGAACTCTCCTCTACAGAGCTGTGGGTCTTACTGAGCTCTCCCTTAGATGTCTCTACAGATGCATCTCAGTAAATTAAAATATTAAAAAAACATTAATTAAATTCTACTCAGCTATTATGTAGATTCATTACGTACTGAGTGTATTTTAAGTTGTTGTAATTTATGAAGATTACATATTTAAAATATAAATGGGTCATTTTGATTGTATTGTCAAGTCCTACAGGAAAATTTAATCCGCTCTGTAAGTTTCTCATTAGAGAGATACATAAAGTGCTTTAAAATTTCATGATGTAGAACTGCACAAACTTCGGCACGAGTGGACCAACAGCATCAGATGACCTGGCTCCCAAAAGCATAACTGCTTGTTAAAATCTCCAACAAACCCTTGAATAGCAAGACCGTGGTTAAGACTCTTCCTTCCACTCAACTTTCCATTCTTATTTTATTGCACTCTGAGAAGCCAGATTTTGTAGCAATTACATTTTGTGGCTTACTTTCCTTGCGGAGGGTGTCTGTGACGGTCTGTTTGACTACAGTCTGGCGGTCTTCCCCCTCATGTTTTTTTTTCTTTTTATCAAATTTAATAAAAAAAATTCTGATAATGCTAAGAATTTATCACACTGTTTAATGAATTTATAAAAGAGTTTTACTTATCTTTTGTTGGATATTCTAATTTACTGAGATGCACATCTATTTAGATAATACAAGGACATACCGGAGGAATTGGAGTGTTGAATGATACCTGTAGGGTTTTACCCTATTTTTATGAATGCGTAACATTCTGTCATGTTCAAACATAATCCAAATGACCTACCAGTAGCTAACTGCTGCTGACGCTGTGTCTTTATTATGAAACCTCAATATTTTATTAGTCTCTGACTAAAACCAAATCAGAAGCTGAATAGAGATTCTAAAGGCGCATGGCTGTAAAATGACACTATTAAAATTATTAAAATGCTAAAGATAAATGAAAGAATTAAAAAAAAAAATTATTTGACGTAGAAAAAAAATTGTGCTTTGTGTTTATCTAAAAAGCAGAGCCCAGACACCTAACATTTGATTATTTGCCTTTAAATGTTAGGTGGTTATTCTTGCCAAAATATTTTTTGCATAGCATATAAAATCCATATTTATCCATCTTTTCTCATTCACATACTCCTTAAATAATTTTAAGTTTGTTCATTGCAGAGCCACCTTGAATATGTTTACGAGTTCAATTAATAGCTCATAAATCATCAGTGTTGAGCTGAACAGCAATTTTCAACTCCTTAATTCGGCTGTTGGTTAGATTTTCAATACAAAACTTTTTTGTTTTGTTCTTTATTATTAGATGCATTTACTTTTCTGCATATCAAAGTTCTTTCTGTTTTTTAAAAAGACTAGCTGGCCGTATAGGAGAGTTTCTTTCAAAGCCACACCACTTCTAATAAAGTAGTAAATTTACAAGGTGGATTGCAACCATTTATGTTATTACAAGTGCAACTCTTTAAATGCAGTGAATACATTTTTATGCTGTGGTTTTTTTTTGTTTTTGTACCTGGACAAACTTGCAGAGATTTGGTCCTGCCAAGATGAATAAACCTGGCATACTTTAAATCTTCATGTAAAAGATACACAGCTGTGCTCAATGTGGGGTGTGAGTGGCTGCATGGTTGGCTCTTGTTGGTGTTGGTGTTTTTTGGATAAGTGGTACACTGGGGGCTGGGTGTTACACCTGTTTATCCTGTTTGGACCTCAGGTTACAGACCTGTTACAGGAGGTCTTTGCAGGCTAAACTCTTGTCACTTGGTCTGCCTTGTCATACATACATATAACCAGTAATATTGACCAGTCATTGGTGGGTTACAGCGCTCAGCGACGCAGTGCTGTCAAAGAGGCTCCAAAAGATGGCGAAGATGTAACACTCTCGGTAAGGAAATTACTATCCAAGAACACTTGTGTCAAATAAAAACATTTATATGATAACAACCAACATAATGGCATTGTGGCAGACCTTTAAATACACAGATCGGCCACATAATTAAAATCAGCAATAAAATGTGCAGGGGCTTCTTTCTGCTGGAAGTCCTGTAGTCTGTAGATGCATCTTAATTAGCTCAAATATTAAAAGATTTCAGTAACTAAAGTTCTAAAAGTAAGACTCATTATAGAGATTAATTCCACACAGCGATGTACTGCAGACCCTTATTTTTGGTTATCTTTGATTCTAGCTAATAAAAATTGTAAATTAAGATTCTCATAAGCGAAATGATGTTTTAGCCAAAAAAAGGATTTTTATCACAGTACTTTTATGTTATGTTCTACAAGATCCTGGAGGACACTGGAAATGTGCCCAGCTGCCCAGTAAACACAGACACCCTCCAGAAGGAGGGTAAGCTCCAACATATAATTGCTACCGAAACTGGCTGTTCAGGGAGGGGTGGGCGCTGGGCGGCATCAACACTTCCTTCCTGTACCAAATCCAACTCACCACGGAGGTGTGGCTGAGACTGGGTTTGTTTTATACTCTACAGCGGCAGGAAGGCTGACATCAGCCAGAGAGGCTGAGCCAGTAGCAATGCCTGATTCAAATTAAAGTGCAATGTAAAGTTTTAACCCAAAAAAGGCACTCCACTGATGGGTTTTTGATAGAAAATTAATATTTTTACTGAAATGTACTAAAAATCCAAAAATGACCAGACATGTAGACCGCAGTATTACACTCATTTATACAGTTTATCAGCAAAAAAAGTTGATTTGGAGGTGAGGTGCACTTTAACACCTCAGCACTGCCTCAAACTTATCCCCTCCATGCAGTGATAAAGTAACTCATGCAAAACCAACCCCGATCATGTATTGAGTTCATATCCTGTATTATCTATATACATTTTTTTTCAGTAGCCAAACATTTTACTGATCTGGGTTTAGTGGTAAATGCATTTTTTATTTTTTTTTTGGGGGGTGTCCTCTTTTCCTCCTCCCAGACACCACAGTTGCCACAGCCCACAGTGATGGAGTAGAGACGCCACCACTGAATAGTTGCAACTGCAAGAATCCGTCATATCCAGACGACCTTGTGGTGCATATACCTAAACAAGCGCACCTCTGTTCATTTATGTATTCACATTAAATAAAATGCCTGTTTATTAACTCCCACCCCAACAATATGGCACAGCTCCCTCAGCTAAAGTCCTCTAGAGCTCGGTCTGACAACATGTCTAGAGATTCCGTCTTTGAGCCCTGGTAAGAAGATTTTGACAAACTTCCACTGTAGTGCCATCATAGAATACTGAAGGCTGTGGTGTGGGTGATGTCAAAGAAGACTTTATTAGAACAATGTGTTATAAAAAAATCTGCATTTTCTTTTATCGAGATTTTAATGTTTTGTGTGTGTGAGTGTGAATTAAAATAATCTTTCAGCTCCTTTTCTTTCCCTCCTGCATATCAGCCATGTATCCTGTTGGGGGACTTTCTTCACCCAAACATTCAGCACGTTGTTTTCCTAATTTATAGGTCTAACTTGCAGGTGCCATACTTATCTTGAAAGTGCTTGATTACTTTTCTCTGTTCCTTTTTTATTTAGTAAGCGCCACAGTCCTGTTGGTCCAAAACTCCTGAATGTAAAAATGTCATCTTGACAAGAGGACCATCCCTGGACCAGTCTGTGAATATGCACGTTTTCAAAGAAAAATGTGGAAATCATGAAACTCCCCATCTGGAATTCTGCTTCTGCAGAACTGTCAGTCACGCATTCAGGCAATTTTGCTGAATGTATTAATTCTCGCTTGAAGCGCCTTGTCTGATTCGCTGATGGTAATTGATAGCTTCAACAGGATGCTCATACGCACTCTACATTGATTTGAAATGTTTGCACTTCAGCACAGCTCCACCTGGCCTTCAAACCCAACTACACAGATCAACTTGCACTGTGAGGAACTGCTCCCATTTTAGTACTTAATTCATTAACATGTTTTTGACCTAATTAAGAAATTTCACCTTTTGTGCAACTGCAAAATAAATGGGAGCTTTTGTAGATCTGGCAAATTAGACCACTTGATTCTATGTCTATATGGTTCTTGAATTAGTGCCTAACTAAACGCATATATGCCTGAATGCAAAAAAGGCAACTGCTTTACTTTGTGTGTGTGTGTTTGAGTTGCAATAAATCACCTTTTGGCAGTTAAAATCATAATCTTACCAATATTCACCCTTGTGACTGGTTCATTTTTTTTTGCTTTATGATATCGACCAATCAGATAATAGTACACAACCCCCCCACCCTCAATTGGTGATTTTACTCATTTATTTTATATTTGTCAAACACGTACTGTGCAGAAGATGATTTGGTTTTAGTATCAGGACTTGCGTATTGTCTGTGGTCACATATATTTAAATTGAAGGGTGTCTTAAAGAATCTTGCACTTCCTATTTATTAAAATGTCCGATTTTATATTATGTGGAAGCAATGGTGTAATTGTAGAATTTCCTTTTTGTAATAAAAAAAATTACAGAAAACCTAGAAATGTGTTTTTCTACTATATTAATGGATTGATGGATGCTTATTTTGTCCAATAAAAGCAGCTTTATTTGGACAAACTACCTCCACTTCTTCTGCCATGATAGAAACAGTGTTTGACTCTTCCTGTTATTGCACAGCGTGGACAGTATTGAAATAAGCATGCGTACATAGAAGGAAACTAAAAACGTGTTTGTTGCCATGTTTCTACCAGGTCATAGCCGCCAGTTCTCAAGTGAACAAACTCCACATCAGCATGATTTGGGTTTCTGAATGCAGCACGTTTTACATTCTTGCAATAAAATATATTGTTTGAACAATATACTTTGCATGTTTTGTACAATAAAAAATATTGTTTGGACAATATATTTTTATTGTGAGAACATGAAACTTTTTGTTATAACGTGATATGTATAATGTTAAAACTTGAAAACGATATTGTAAGAACATGATAGTATATTGTACAAACAAAAGTTATATTGTTCGAACAAAGTTATAACGTGCTATAGCTCTATTTTTATTTCACGTGGGTGGCAGCTCTACACTTTCGTACTCTGTGGAATCAAGAATGTGTTTTACAAAAAAATGCACTAGATACAGAAATAAAACTACAGTTTATGTTCAAGTGAGAATTATTGTTCAAACAAGCTTTGTTTTAACATTTTTTGGCAGTCAAGTAAATGTACGTTAAAAAACCATATATGGTCAGTGGAGATATTTTACCCTGTTCTAGCATAACCAATGCATTACCTGTAAGCATTACTTTCAAAAGTTTTATAGATAAATAAAATTTGAAAAGTAAACTTGTTCACCTGGACAACAGACTGGACTGGAGGCGCAACAGTGAAGCCGTCTACAAGAAGGGGCAGAGCAGACTGTACTTCTTGAGGAAGCTTAGGTCCTTCAAGGTTTGCAGCAACATGCTAAAAATCTTCAAGTCTGTTGTGGAGAGTGTAATCTCTTCAAGTCATCTGTTGGGGTAGCAGCATCAGAACCAGGGACTTAAAAAGGCTTAACCTGATAAAGAAGGCTGGTTCTGTTCTGGGGACGACTGGAACATCTGGAGATGATGCTAAGAAGGATTCTTTATAAAATAAAATAAAAATAGTGGACAACCCCGAGCATCCTCTTCATGAGACTATCCTGCAACAACAGTGTCTTCAGTCAGAGGCTTCAGTTTTGCTGCAACACAGACCGCTACAGGAAATCTTTCCTTCCCACAGCCATCATGATCTACAACAACTCAAAGAATTAATTGTATGAATTATTCCAACACTTACTTTCCCTCTGGGATCAAAAAAGTATTTTTTAAATTAAAATCTTGTAATTATGTTTTTTCATTTAATTTAAAAAAAAAAAAGATCAATTTGCAAATGTTTTCCTTTCTTATGGTATCAATGAACTATATCACTGACTGTAGGACTCTATTAAGTACATTACTGGTTGTTTTCAGACCGTTAGATAAACATTCCTGGCTGCAGCGGAGATGACGTATTTCCCTTTCCAATGGGAGTTGAGCAACGTCTTCCGACCAGCTTCCGACTGAATCTGAGGGTAAGGAAGTCAAAAATAAGACGCTGACTAATTAGTGTATTACTTTAAATAATTAACTTTCTAACGCCTTTCTTCGAGCTCTACGACTTAGATTAGCATTGTCGTAATTTTACGTACGGATTTGAAGCTGTTGCTGTGATCGGGTCTTTGGGTCTATCTAACGGAACCTGAAGGCAAGACTAGTAGTAGAATCTAGATGTTTAATTGCGAATATTTACATTGGAGTGGACGCATGGAAGAATAAATTCAGCTTTTCATTGTTGCTTTAGCACATGTAGTAATGCCAGTCACGGTTAACTTCTCTCGTCTGTTTGGTTTTCTTTTCCCCCAGTGAGAGCTGGTTGTGTCGGATCCTGACCATGACTGTCCCCGTCCTCTTTCTGCTGAGCACTGTTGGCCTTGCCATCACTTCTCATGGTGAGATCAGACTAAAGTAATAACTGTGCATTCGGTCCTCAAATCTTCTCATTTAAATCAATTACCTTCGGTAAAAAAAAAAAAAAAATTTTCTAGCTCAACAGTGTTCCGAACCTCCCAAAGGACTCGACATGCATTTGAGGGAGCAGTACTTCAACCAGAAAACATTTGAGGACGGGAGCAGCGTCTCTTTTGACTGTAATAGTGGCTACTCACCTGCTGAAGGATCCCCGCAGATCAGATGCTCCGCTGGCGTGTGGAGTCCTGTGCTGTTGAAATGCCAGAGTGAATATTCTCTTCTAATTCTATTTTACAGTTCTGCCACATGTAATCGTAGCATTGTTGCACTGCCAGTTAGAAATGGGTCCTTAAAATACTACAAGTGAATTCTACCCCTGTAGTAAAAAAAATGTTTTACAATTTCAAAAGTAGCCTACTCGAAATGTGATCAAGTACTGTGTGAAATGTTTGCATAGAACATTGTCTTGAATTTTTTATTGGATGAGTGTGATGTTCTGTGTTTTGTTATTCCAGGGAAGAACTGTGGCGCTCTCGAAGAAGTGGCTAATGGTTATATAGATTATAGAGACACTACTTCTACTCTGTTTGGTGATACAGCTGTAGTCGTTTGTAACCGAGGGTAAGTTACAAAATGTCAATTTATGAGGTTGTGTGTTCTATTTATCAGACTGCAGAACCAGATTTAGTCCCAATAGACTAGGAAGGATTATCTTATTAGTCTTTCTTATAGTGTTTGTGTTGATATGCTGTGTATACTTTCAAGAACTGCTGTTAATTTGATACTGAGTCTGAAATGGTTCTCTGAGCATTTTATACTTTAACCTAGTGATAAACTGGTCCGGGATGTCTGTTCGTGTCAAGATTCGAAGCGGTCTTCAATGTTTATTTTCCCCTTAGCTTGATGTTTAGCAACAGCTGTTTCTGTGAGATCATTGCTGACATCTTCTCCTCCATGGCATTATGTTTCCGTATACTTAAATGCTTCAGAAAAACCACCTGTTTGTTTTTTGCTTTACCATTGCTGTTTACTGAGAAGAAAATTGAATAGTTGTCGTCCATCAATTAGAATTAACTTTATTTTGTAACAATTGCAATTCTACAAAAGTTACAAGTTACTTTTGCTGTTCAAACTATTTTTCCACTGTCAGTTGTATAAATTTTTTTTTAATTGAAATATAGTTCCTGTTGAATTTTTAAACATAAGGAGTAAATGATTTTTACTGTCAAATTAAAGTTGCTGTTTATTCTATACTTGATTGCCTGTCAGTGTTGGTAAATGCTAAATTGAATTTATTTCCCTTTTCCCTTCGCTAGTTACAAATGAAGTGTAACGGCTGCGTTGATGCTCAACCCTGTTGGTCGTTTGCTATTTTTGCTGTGAAATCAAGGGGACTGTTTGCTTGTCTGTCAGTGTTGTTAAAAGAATTTGCTAAATTAAGCTTATTTGCTTTTCATTTATCTCCTCACTAATTAGTTACATATTAGTTGGGCCATCAGGAGTAAGGAGATGTGACGTCCAGGGATGGACAGGCAGATCCCAAACATGTGAAGGTTGGTGATCTGTGTGTTCAATAAAGTTAGCTGAAGGTGTAGCAAGTCTAATGGAAATTACTTTGTTTTGTAGTGGTGCAATGTCCCCCACCAGGAGAAATTGTAAACGGCGCCTTCAGTCCACAGAAGGAATACTATAGTTACAGAGAAAGCGTGGTGTACTCTTGCAACAACAAAGACTTGACAATTAATGGATCTAACAATTTGATCTGCTCTGAAGATGGGAAGTTCTCCCCTGCCCCCCCAAAATGTGTCAGTAAGTGTTTTTCCCCCCTCAGCTTTGAAAATATTACCAAACCTTTCATTATTGTGAATATAATTGTTATAACATTTTCATTTTCCCTTTCATTTCTGATTTTAGTGGTTGAATGTAAAGATCCTCAGATTAGAAATGCAGTTTGGGAATCCGGCTCTCGACCTCCGCACAGACATAAGGCTACAATAGCATACAAATGTATATCTGGATACCAAATGACTGGACAGCCTACTCTGACTTGTGAAATAAATAATCAATGGTCTCCTAAATTTCCAGAATGCAAAAGTAAGTAATCATTAAAGGTGTCAGACCCAGATTTAAGGAAGACCATTAAGAAATATTTAAAGATGTAGTATAAATAGGTTGAAGAAGCATAAATCAGGGGTGTCCAAAGTCAGTCCTCAAGGTCTGGTATCTTGCTTGTTTCTTTACCGGAATCCAATGATGGCTCTTAGCTGGTTCCTGCAGAACTTATTCATTCTGAAGAAAGTAGTTGGACCATTTGAATCAGCTGTGTTACACCTGTGTTTGTTTTGTTCTTCATTTCAGGTAATGGGAATGCTGTTGTGGGAGGATTGATTTGTGCACTTGGTGAGTTTCACATTTACATACAGAAGTATTTTTTTCTGCTCACATAAAAGAAAATGATGGCCTCAGAAGAACAGCATACATAAAGTACCATATACAGCATAGGGCATATACAATTAACATTAGATTGATCCTTGTGCCATTTCACACAATGGTTCACTGACATGGCTACAAAAAGTAGTTTAATTCAAGTTTACTATGTCTTTTTTTTTTCGAGATTACAATTTGTTTTTTTCATTCACTTTGAGCTGATCCTTTTTTGACCCCATATCCATGTCTGAGCACACCACTATAATGCAATAATGACAACAGATCAACATACCTACATTATTTCAGTCATACAACAAAAATTCGCTTAGGAGTCTGTTGCTGTGTACTCAAAGTATTTTTAAAATCTGCAAAGACTGCAAAGGTTGTTTTGAATCCCCTGCTTTAAATGCAAGTCAGGAAAATAAAGTGATGAAAAATGGAGTCATGCAGAGTCAATGTGGTGGCATTTAATAAAGGCAGATGGCTAAACAGGTGAGTTCAGATCACATTAGCCTGTGCTCCCCAGCTACAAATTGTATCCAAAAAAAGAAGAAGTTAACTTTGCATGTGTTTCACAAAGTTTTGCAAGACAGTTCTGTGTCAACCTAAGATGTTGGCTACAGTTACTAGTCAAAATACAATATTTATTTTCAGTGTGAGACGGATCTGAACTGCAGTCAGACACTCTATGTAGCCAAACTAAGTCACAAAGTAGGCAAAGATCTCACATTGTGCTCTATAAAAAGTTACATGCTTCTCTGGAACAGACGTCAGGTTTATGGTGACATATCATTTTAAACATCTGATATGTGCTTTTGCATTCAAGTTTCCTTTCACACGTATGCACATGTACTTCTGGACTTTCTTGAAACAAGGATTACATCTTTAAAGGTGATTATGGACCATTTTCATTCAGAGGATGCAAATTACTACAAGCTATTTGAAAAATAAGACACATTTTTTTCAAGAATGAGTGTTCAGCTTTGACAGTCTTTCAGTATTCCAACAACAATCTGTCCTTTTAAATCGAGACACTACAGGTCTGTGGTTTGGCTCAGGGGGAACCTTTTGTGTTTGCAGGAAGTCTTTCATTTCCTTGCTGAAAGTTTGTTAGGGTGTGGTGACAAACTGGTTGTACAGACGAGTCAGTTCATTTTCATTGTCACATAACCACTAATGAAGCTGGGACATAAATGTACTTTTTGTGATCAACTATCAGTTAAAAAAAATGTGATTCTACTAATCAGTCTGAATCTGAACAGCTCAAACTTTGGTTATTTTAGGATAGTTCAACTTTCAGAGGGAATGGCATGTGTGTTGGTGTGTGGGGATAGATGAGTTTCCTTGTGCCAGTTGATCCTCTTTAACCCAAGAGGAACGTCCAAGAACCTTTCAATCAGAAATCGAAGGATATTAAATTGGATACAAGATTAATGTTGGGGTGCCCAGGTCATGTCCTCGAGAGCTACTAATCTGCAACTTTTAGATATACTTGTGTCCCCTCTCCAACCCACCTGAAGAAACTGAATGGCTTGTTACCAGGTCTCTGCAAAGCTGAATGATGTGCTGTCCAGCTCCAGGCCTCACGGGCCACCTGCCCTTGAAGCCTTAGATGTGTATCTGCTCCAACACAGCTGTAAAGTAATCCAACTACCTCTTTAGCATTACGAGGTTTGCAGAAGCCTGCTAATGTGCAAAACATTATTGCATATATATATATATATATATATATATATATATATATATATATATATTATATATATATATATATATATATATATATATATATATATATATATATATATATTCCCCCAGAGGGTAAAGAAAGTGGTCATGGGGACTCCAAAGTGGCATAAACTGACATTAACAGCTGTTACAATTTGATTGCTTAAAGCTATTCTTGTTGGTGGTTTTAATGTTGCTGCTGCTGCTTAATAGATTTAGTCTTTTATTTATTTTTTCTCTCAACCACATTACTCTGTTACCCAACATACTTTAAACTATTCTCTTTGTAGGATTTTGTTGCTTTTGATGTTAGATGTTTAATGACTTTTTTTTTGTTCTCTTTTTTTCAATAGTAACCATCCCGATCCTGTTGGTCCAAAATCACTGGATTTAAAAAGTGTCTTCTTATAAAGAACAATGTGCTCTCTAATCAAACTCTGAATCAATTTGCCGTTCATATGCTGGATTTCGGTGGGAGCTTATGCGCTTCAAGCTTCATCTCCCTTTTATCCTTCAAGTAACTTTTTTTTTTTGGATAAAAACATACTGCTTGAATAGGACACTGATTATCCCTTCCTGCATTGATTGTAGATGTCACATCTTTGGTAGAGTGAGTGATTAAATGGGTTGTCTCAAATAAGTGGAGATTAAGTGTTTAAAAACTTTGTTTATAAGAGTTTATCAGTTAGTGTTGAAGGTCCACACTAAAGAAAATATAAGATTCATAGTGCCTTTACTGTGGCCATATTTCAAATGTCTGATGGCTTAAAGCCATGTGTTATAATTTGTTATTGTTTGTTTTACATGAAATGCCCTGGTTCAACACTTTGTAAATGATAGTGTTAAGAACCTGTGAGTATTGTATTATTGAATCAACTGACTTGTTTCTAGGTTTAAAGAATAAGTTACAAACAAACAAAATTGCTATATCAAAAACATTTCCATTTTTATTTCCCAATCTTTTTAGCCACTTAGTGTTTTAAAGGGTGGATGTATTTGAACACTGGTATTGACTGAAGTCAAAGGGATTTTCTTATTATTTGTATATTTTGCTCTTGCTGCTCTTTTATATAACAAAGATTGTCTGAGAACATTTGTTGTTCATATAACTTTCAGTCAAACTTAATCTGCTATCTTTATTTTTTAATTAAATAAATTAAGAAGCGTCTCTGAACTTTTTTTCCATATGCGGACAACTCACAAGCCCTTTTTACTCTTGTCACATTCACTCAACTGCAACTACAAATTAGTGCACCAATACGTAGTATCGACAGGTCTCTTGGGGTTTTGTGTTTTTGACAAAACCTGGAAATAAACATTTCGTAACACTGATTGCAAATTAAGCACTATTCCAACTGCGTCACAGCCCCACAAATAACTCCTCTATAGATCAATCTTTGTCTGCTGCTTTTGCACCAGCTTGACTGTTAGATTTTTTTATTTCAAAGTATTGGACTTAAACCTGTCAAAAACCTATGGGTGACGCCACGGAGGCTTTGTCCATCTCGTGCAGTCTGACTTAAACACAGATAGTTGCAGGTCCCACGGGGAGAAGACTGAGGACACACTGGAGGTTCTATGTTTCTCGGCTGGCCTGGGAACGCCTCTGGATTCCCCCTGAGGAGCTGGTCCAAGTGGCTGGAGTGAGGGAAGTCTGGGTCTCTGTTCAAGCTGTTGAAGGCGGAACAATATGTGACAGGGTTTTAAAGAGCCGTCATATAACGTTCCCCCTGTATATTGAAGGGGGAACAATATGTGACAGGGTTTATAGAGCCGTCATATAACGTTCCCCCTGTATATTGAAGGGGGAACAATATGTGACAGGGTTTTAAAGAGCCGTCATATAACGTTCCCCCTGTATATTGAAGGGGGAACAATATGTGACAGGGGTTTAAAGAGCTGTCATATATTCCCCCTGTATATTGAAGGGGGAAGACAGGGTTTATGGAGCCGTCATATAACGTTCCCCCTGTATATTGAAGGGGGAAGACAGAGTTTATGGAGCCGTCATATAACGTTCCCCCTGTATATTGAAGGGGGAACAATATGTGACAGGGTTTTAAAGCGCCGTCATATAACGTTCCCCCTGTACATTGAAGGGGGAACAATATGGGACAGGGTTTTAAAGAGCGGTCATATAACGTTCCCCCTGTATATTGAAGGGGGAACAATATGGGACAGGGTTTTAAAGAGCGGTCATATAACGTTCCCCCTGTATATTGAAGGGGGAACAATATGGGACAGGGTTTTAAAGAGCGGTCATATAACATTCCCCCTGTATATTGAAGGGGGAACAATATGTGACGGGTTTAAAGAGCCGTCATATAACGTTCCCCCTGTATATTGAAGGGGGAACAATATGTGACAGGGTTTATGGAGCCATCATATAACGTTCCCCCTGTATATTGAAGGGGGAACAATATGTGACAGAGTTTATGGGACCATCAGGATGTGTTTCCCTTGTATAATACAGAGAGAAGTGGATGTGACGGGCTGTGTAGACCCTGGGAGGCCTCTGGTTGTAGTTCACGGAGCTGTACGTTATTTTTCACAGAATTGAGAAATTATTGAAAGGATAGAAAAACTTTTTAAAAATGTGAAAGCCGTCTGTCTGTCTGTCTATCTAATCTGTTGACAGAACACTATAATTGAGGACAGTAGCGGAGGGTTTGGCTTCGCCAAAATATGAACTTTGAGCTTTCAAAGTTGCCGTCGCTCCCTTGTGTACGAGCAGAGCACGGCGTGTACAGTTCGGGGGCGAGCTTGGATTGAGTACGCGCGTTTTTTGCCGCGTGCACGGCGCGGAGCTGTAGGGGGAACACATCCTGACCGGGAAACACAGATTGACGTAACACCTGTTCTAAGAGTCGACTTGAACTGAACATGAAGGTCTGGCTCTTGATGGGGAGCGCCAAATCTTCAGCCATTATATTCAGCTCCTCTGAAATCAATACAAGGCAGAGGCGGGGCTTTATTTTGATAGGCTCACCCTGCAGCAAATAATATGCATAGACAGACTAAGATCATACCATTATGTGGGAAAAAAAGGAAGTGGGCTGTGGTTTTGTGTCTAGTTGTTCATCAAAATGTTTTATTGAAATCCTGGAGTCCATCTATGGTTGACATGAGGAAAAGGGGAAAATGTCTGATCCATTTCAGGTTCTTACAGCAGCTGTGGCCCTCTAGAGTGCAAGGCGCGGTGAGCATCTGGAAAACAGCACACCAATCATTATCATGAAGTAAGTTGCTGTGGGAGTCGAGTCACATTATAACCATTCAGAGGTTCACTGCTCCCCATGCAAAGGCTGGTGGCTCCACTGCTGTTCTTCTCTGCTGCTTCTCCCCAGTCCCTGCTGGATCTGTTCCAGAGAATCCTTCAGGCTCTCCTCTGGTGCTGGGCCTTTGCTTCTCTTCGGCACTATCACTCTCTTTTCAGGAGAGGGATCCCCCTCTGCTGGCCATTGTTATGATTGGTTGTTCAGTCGACACAGGTCTGGGTCATTTCCACAACTAGTCTGAGGGAACAAACAGTAAAAACTTGCAACTAAAATTACGCTGAAAACAATTGAATCCATTCCAAAAAAAGAGCATTGTGGAAATCATGAAACTCCCCCTCTGGAAATGAGCCTCTGGAGGGCAGTGAGTCTGTGACTCAGAGACTTCTGCAGATGAAATGTATTTCTGCCTGATGCTTCAAGCGACTTGTCTGGTTAACTCATGATAGTAATTTATAGCTTTGACGTGAAACTCAAATCCACTTCCTGTTTTGGTTTGGAATGTTTGCAATAAAGACCACTGCTCAGCTTGACCCTAAAGCCCAATTAACAGCTCCTCTAAAAATACGGGCAGCTTTTTCAGTTTGACACTTAGTTTAAAACATCATAGATACACAGAAAGTATTGACTTAATCCAGAAA
The DNA here is from genome assembly GCA_963556495.2 of Valencia hispanica. Taxonomy (NCBI): domain Eukaryota; kingdom Metazoa; phylum Chordata; class Actinopteri; order Cyprinodontiformes; family Valenciidae; genus Valencia; species Valencia hispanica. The sequence continues at coordinate 46,280,105 of OY747709.1, read as the reverse complement.
CGTCATCAGTTGCAAAGTTTTGAAATTATAGAAGAGTGATACTTGGCTGATTTATTACATTTATAAAACACTTTGTGACCTAGTCCCTGAGGAAAATGACTTTTTATGTAAGTCAATGCGAAAGAAAATGTAGTTACACAGATAATCCACATTTTGGGTATCTCACCTTTAAATTAATCATTTTAAGGCAGGCTTCCTATTTTTGTGCATTTTTGAGTTGAACAAGAGTCAATCTGCCTTCTGTGACCAAGAAGGCCACAAAAGGACTGTCTATTGCCAAAAATGTTTACAATTATTGTATGAAGAAATTATTTTGGACGAAAAGAAATTTAAAAAGCAGTGAATACATTTTTAAAAATATGGTTTGTTTTGCGATATGAAGAATTGTTTATGAGCCCCAGCTGTGTTAGATCCTGTCTTACATTGTCCTCAACGGTAGGTGGCGGTATGCACACAAAGCTGGTAATGTCATCTCCAGTTAAACAAAAAGAAGACCGAGAGCAAACAGAAGTATCCGACTGAATGTAAGCTGTTATTTTCTTCTCTAGGTGAACCTTTGTCAGCATTTCTTAAATTAAGATTTATTCCAAATTATGTTATGATAAGGGTTACGCCTACAGTATTTTGGTAAATTAACAATCTAACAGTCATGTGCTGAAAAACGGGAAAAGGTCACTTTTGATTCTGAAATAATATTTCTAATTATGAAAGACTGTCGCTGAATAAGAAATTGCTGCGTTTGGAGCATTGACTGTATATTTGGAGCCTGATGATAAATAAATGTGGGCACATAAAGATGGGCTCCCTGCTAAAAATACCAGCATAGACCAACGAAGCTGAAGTTAGCTTCCGATTCGCAATATGTGTAAAGGGCAATTCCATTGAATCTTTGCTGACCTAGACTACATTAAACGAGGTCCTGATCAAAAACTACAATACATGGACTCTTCAAATCTGGACTGAAGTACTCTACACAGCATGTAGATTCATTAAAACACTGTTTCTGATTTGTGAAACCTTTATTCTATTTGTGAAAATGCAAATTAGGCTCATTTTAGGATTTTTTTGTGCAAATATACTGCGCTGCATGCATGTGTTGGATATTTTAACATTTTTATCAATATTACTTTAGTTCTTTAAGATTATGTCAATTTCCTACAGTCTACCCAAACATTATATAGCCTACATATTTGAATGGGTTCATTCAAATCGGAATAACAGCAGTTCAAACCAGAATAGTCATGACATTGTCATACACCATACATATGTGGTGTTGTTTTGTTCTGATCTTTTGTTCTTGTGGATGAACCTGACATTGTGGGAAAAAGAGTCAACAATTTGTTAACCCGCAATATTAGTGTAGCCTACAACACATTAATTTATACTCCCGCCTACTCCTTTTCAAACAGGTTTTCTTTCAAAAAGAAATGTAAATGTATAAATTGGGTAAATTTTAAAACATGTTTTGAATAAACCACCCAGGATCTAGCTAACATAATTAACTCTCATCTTTTATTTTATTGCGCTGTGTGCAGCTCAGTATGTAGACAATTGAAGTTATCCATCTATTGCAGCAAATAAAAAACACCGTGACCCAGGCTGTCCCTCTCTGCTCAGTAATCCCTGCAGCAGACCCACCGTTAGGAGCTCCGGTTTATTCGTCTGCCACTAATGAGGATGAAGTACTGAACTTCACTGAAACTTCCCATATCAAAATACTTACCCAGTATATAATAAAGAATCTTAATTAAAATATGTCTTGTCTAATACAGGCAACACTACAGGCTCTGGAAGAGAAAAGGAGCATGACACGGACTGAAGCTGTGGCTGAGGTTGACCAAAGGCAGATGGAAGAAAGGTTGGAGAAAAACACTATGTCTGGAAAGAAAAAGCATGAAAACAAGATGGAAAACATTTAGGAATTGATAATGCTTTGATCTATCTTTTTTTACATATAGTGAGAGGCAGGAGCTCATAATGCAGATAAAGCTTGAAATGGAGAAACGGGGCCTTATGTAAACATTTAAAAAAAAAGAAGAAAAAGTAGGCTTCAAAGATCACATACTTATTTCTTTATTTTAAAAAAATGGATATATTTCATATATACATTTCACACGTAACCACTGTATCTTTTTTTTTTTTTTTACTTCTGTCTTCTGTAGAAAAATCTCTCCAGTTTATTTTTAAGTGTTATATATTTTCTATCTTTTCTAGATGAAAGGCAGTGAGAAAATCAGAAGCCATCAGTCGGGTGAAGTTTCTGCAACATCCTACAAGTTTCCCATCTAAGTTATAAATTTCACCAATAAAGTAAAGGTTTCAAAAATCAGAAACTGTGTTTTAATGAATCTACATGCTGTGTAGAGTACTTCAGTCCAGAATTTAAGAGTCCAAGTATTGTAGTTTTTGATCAGGACCTGGTCTTATGTGGTCTGGATGGTAAAAAAATCCTAAAATGAGCCTAATTTGCATTTTCACAAATAGAATAAAGGTTTCACAAATCAGAAACTGTGTTTTAATGAATCTCATGCTGTGTAGAGTACTTCAGTCCAGATTTGAAGAGTCCAAGTATTGTAGTTTTTGATCAGGACCTCGTTTAATGTAGTCTAAGTCAGCAAAGATTCAGTGGAATTGCCCTTTACACATATTGCGAATCGGAAGCTACGAATCGGAAGCTAACTTCAGCTTCGTCATAGACAGCTTCGTCATAGACCAGCAAGGAAATCTTGCAGCAGAACTAAGCTGGTAAAGCTATATATATATGGTAGCCTATATATTGATGCTAAATAATTTAAAAAGAACGTAGCAATGTGCTTTAAGGTGCTTTAAGGTAAGGGAATTCATTTATTGTAAATATTTGTATTTGTAAGTATTTCTGTCAAAAGCAAGTCATTTTTAAAAATCATTATATATATATATATATATATATATATATATATATATATATATATATATATATATATATATATATATATATATATATATATATAATATATATGTATATATATATATATATATATATATATATACACACTACTCACAATAAGTTAGGGATATTGTTATTGTTATTGAATTCATTTATTTCATTTATTGTAAGTATTTGTATTTGTAAGTATTTCTGTCAAAAGCAAGTCATTTTTAAAAATCATATATATATATATATATATATATATATATATATATATATATATATATATATATATAAATAAATAATATATATACACACTACTCACAATAAGTTAGGGATATTGTTATTGAATTCATTTATTTCATTTATTGTAAGTATTTGTATTTGTAAGTATTTCTGTCAAAAGCAAGTCATTTTTAAAAATCATATATATATATACACACTACTCACAATAAGTTAGGGATATTGTTATTTACATGAGTGCTATTCCTATTTGATCTGAATTTCAATGAAATAAGTAAAAGTATCCTTTGATATTACTAATAATGAATGAGAAGAACCACCATTTTCCTTAGTGTAATATTATTTACCTCAAAAATGTAGACAATAACAAGGGTAGCCCCAAATAACAAATTGACAATGTCAGTAGCGGGTGTTTCCACCATGTGCCCCAATGACAGCGACATCTCATGCTCCTCACATGTCACGATGTTGTCCTGAGGGAATGCGTTCCACTCTTCCACAAGTGCTACACACAGTTCTGCCAGGTCACGTGGGGGTGAGGTACGATCTCTGCTTCGGCTGGTCCCAAGTGTGCTCTATAGGGTTCAGGTCAGGGGACATTGCTGGCCATACCATATGAATAGTGATTGTGAGATGAAGCCCCATGAGGCATTGAACCACTTGAGCCAATAGGTTCAAGAAAAGGTTCAATGACATCCGCATAAATACAGACTGTGGTAGAACCACAGTGCTGGTTCTGTTGGACCTCAGTGCAGCATTTGACACTGTTGATCATGATATTTTATTGGAACGACTGGAGAGCTGGGTCGGACTCTGGTACACTACTTGGCTGGTTCGAGTGTTACCTAAAAAACAGGGACTTCTATGTTTCAATAGGAAACTTTTCATCAGAACAAACAGAAATCACATGTGGGGTGCCCCAGGGCTCCATCCTGGGGCCCCTCTTATTTATTATATTCTTGCTCCCACTAGGCAAGATTATAGCAACCAATAAAATTAGCTACCATAACTACGCGGATGACACTCAGCTCTACATTACAATGTCACCAGGTGACTCTGAACCCATTCAAACCCTGAATCGATGCATTGACCAAATAAATGGATGGATGGGCCATAACTTTCTCCAGCTGAATAGAAACAAAACTGAAGTAATTATTTTTGGACCCAAGGAGGAACGATCAATAGTTAGCACACATCTTCAGTTAATACAGCTAGAAACTACTGATCGGGCTCGAAACCTAGGTGTAGTAATGGACTCAGACCTGAACCTCCAGGGTCACATAAAGGCAATAACAAGGTCAGCCTTCTATCACCTGAAGAACATTTCTAGGATTAAACGACTGATGTTGCAACAGGACCTAGAAGAACTCATCCATGCGTTTATCTTTAGTCGGATTGATTACTGCAACAGCATCTTCACAGGTCTGCCTAAAAAGTCAATCAGACAGCTGCAGCTGATCCAGAATGCTGCCGCTCGCGTCCTCACTAGAACCAGGAAAGTAGAGCACATCACCCCAGTTCTAAAGTCCTTACACTGGCTCCCTGTAGCTCAGAGAATAGACTTCAAAATACTCCTACTAGTTTATAAATCATTACATGGCTTAGCACCAAAATATGTTGAAGACCTGTTGTCACAGTACCAACCACCAAGACCACTCAGGTCCTCCAACTCTAGCCTACTAAACATCCCTAGACTCAGAACTAAACATGGAGAAGCAGCTTTCAGTTTCTATGCTCCCCTTATCTGGAACAGACTTCCTGACGAGTGTAGAGCTGCTGAAACTCTGAACTGCTTTAAATCGAGATTAAAAACCATCTGTTTAGAATTGCCTTCGAGTAAATGCTTGATGCCATATGTATGAAATGTGTTCATGCTCTTGCTTTTTTGATTTGCTTTTTTGATTTGTGTATCATGTGTAATGTGTGTTTCTTACTTTTAATTTCCAATGTTATATTCCATGTGTTTTAAAAAAATCACCAAATCATGTAAAGCAACTTGAATTACCCTGCTGTTGAAAGTGTGCTATACAAATAAAATTGCCTTGCCTTCTGCTCACGGTGCTTCATGTGTACACAAACCCCCCTACTGGCTAGGTACATAATCACAGGCAGCTGTAGCTCTTAGCCACTTAATGTGCGATGCATTAAAGTTGTAAGTCTGCTATGGTTCTTGGGAATGACTATGAGTTCCAAAAAAATAATTTCTCTACATAAAATATTACAAATGTCAATAATAAAAATATTTTTGAATGTATTCTGTCTGTAAATTATCTCAAAACGGTAGTATCATATGTTATGGCAGGTTGTGTAATAATGTTTTTCTGTCACTTGAGGCAAAAGGCATGGTTTTAAGCAGGCAGAGGAAAGTGAAAAAGCTTGTGGAACTAGGAAGAGGGCACTGAAAATTATTGTGTAACTTGGGCAATGATGTACAGAACAGGGGAGATTCATTTTTATTCAAAAATAGCAGTTTCTCAACAGTTTTAGAATTCCACCACCACCTCATCAGCCTTTGAAAACACTCTTTCACAAGGCACAGAAGATGCCGACGTACACAAAAACACAAGTGCTAGACTATATAAATTGGGGTACTACAATTTTTCCTTTTCCCAATACTCCAGAGGGGTTTCCAGCCTGTTAATATTTGGCTCCCACACAGGGGAAATCCTCCTCTTCCTAGCTGGCTCCATCCTCTCACCTATCTCTCTCTCCTCACTCTCCTAAATTAGGGTGACCATTTTGATTTCTAAAAAAGAGGACACTTGGCACAGTCCTGAAACACTGTCATGACTGTGACCAGACTTTTGTTTTCAACATATTTAAAGCATGCATTCTTCATGTGGTTAGAATGAACAGTTTAATAACAAACTTCAGATAGGCTTCCACAAGTGCAAAAATGACTTTAAAATCTCTAGAAAGTAATAAATAATAGAAATAGTTACTCTTCCAAAGTAGAAAATGTACCAGAAACAGTAATAGTTTGCTTTACTGGACAAAAATTAAACAAAAATCTGAAATAACATTCTGAGAAAACAGGTATTATTTTCTTTTCAATGTAATAATACATTTAAATAGCAGCAGTCTCAAAAACACAATAATACCTGCTCCATTTTTTTGATTTTATCTTCATCCTCCTCAGTCAGTTTATAGATAAATTATTATTATAGATTTCGTTTCCATGTGGATCTACTAGATCTTTGCCACTTAGTCACACACAGAAACACATATAGGCTATGGCAGCTCTGTTTGTCTGTAAAGCTACACTTGCGCTTTAACACCTTGTAAACAGTCACAACGCCATGCGCGCAGCACGGCCAAGGGCAAAGTGGTACAGCGCATTAAAGCCCGCTGTTTTACGTCTATGAAACGGTTCAGAACCATCCACGAAAGCATCTATCGTTCTCAGTGAGAACGATGGTGATGTTCTAACTGAGAATGATAGATGAGAGGAAATGTGTCGTATTGCATGCATCACATCTCAGTCAATTTAATTATGCTTATTAGTCCCCCTTAAAAACGATGAAAACCAGGACATTTTCATCAATCTATGAAATCCCCCGGACGCCCTGGACAACACGTGATAAAGTGGACATGTGCAGGGAAAACAGGACGGTTGGTCACCCTACCTAAATCTTATCTTTCTCTCCTCACTCTCCTAAATCTACAAACTATCTGTCTCTATACTCTCAAAGCTATCTCCAAACTATATAAACGCTAAACAAACTCTCCTATCCAAACTCTCCTATCCAAACTCCAAACTAACTGCAACTCTCCTACACAAACCCACATTTTGAATGGAGCCTGAGGGGATTTATATTGCTGTCAAACCACTCAGCAAACTCTGAACCACTTCCCCAGGCAGTCACGTGGTACAGCCAGGCAGCGGGGCTTCAGACGTCATCGTTTCCGGCTCCTCCCCTAAATGAAGCAGGCCTCGATACGCGCTTTGTGGAAACGCCCCTCCACTGCTCGACAGACGCTTCGTAGCCTCGGCACACATCGTAACATCAGTACATATGAGGCACTCCAACTTCCTGAAGTCGAGCTGTGACAATTCTGGCACGATGTGGTGGAGCATTATCATCCTTGAGCAGAAAGTTGGGGGTGTGCTGGCAGAATTGGGGGATGATGATGGGTTCTATGATGTCTCTGAGGTAAGAACGTGCAGGGATTGAGCCATCTACAATAACCAAATCAGTTTTGCGCTGACTGTTACACCTTCATCAAAGCTAACCCTGGGGACCATGTTGACTTCTGCGTATTGCTCACCTCGCCTTCTCCAGCAACGCTGACGACCATCATTTCTGTCCAAGGTGACCCGACACTTGTCGGTGAACAAGACGGTAGACCACTGCTGCATTGTCCAGGTCACATGGTCTTGTTCCCACTGCAAACATTCACAGCGATGTCTTGGTGTCAGTGGCATCACCTGCAACGCAACGGTCGTCTGGCATTCAAGCCAAAGCGGTGGAGTTGGTTGCGAACGGTTTGTCTGGAAACCCTAGTACCCCTCACATCTCGTAAACGGGCCTGCAGCTCACAGCTGTGCCACAGCTGTGGCAGTTGCATGACGATGTCTTGAGTCCATAGGTCCTTAGGTACTGGTCATGGTTGCGGTCTGTCACTCGTGGGGCTCCTGGGTCTGTCAAGAACTCTGCCAGTAGTTCTGTCTTGATGCAAGTCTGCTGATGACACTTTGAGACACACCAAGTTTACGTCCAACATCTGACTGCCTGCCACCAACCCGAAGGCGCACTATGGCCAGGTGGCGCTGCTCATCTGTTAAGTGACGTCGTGTTTTCATGGCTGCTTGAAGGATGAAGTTGGAATAACCAATACCAGCTTTTTAAACCTACAGAATGTTGAAATTGATGCCACATTGAAAAGGGTTGTCTTTATTATTTTTCGGTTTTGGCCCCAATATGTAAGGCACACTGTACACAGTGAGACCATTACGTGGAAAACACAAAATGAGGTGTGTCTATTACCTCAATACAGTTGCCTCCCTATCCCAAAAATCTCTGAAGTGAAACAAACACCATGTGTATGACATCCGCTGAGTCTCTCACGATATCCCTAACTTATTGTGAGTAGTGTATATATGGATACAGGGGAGACGATACGATATATTGCGATACTATGAGTAGGACTATGCATTGTGATTTTTTAAAACTGAATTTAACTGTAGAAAAACTGGCACAGCATTCTAAACATTCCAACCTGTTTCATACTTTAACACATCCAGTGTTATTGTTAGCTCTAGTTTATACATTGGAACGAAGAAGGTGAAAACAGCCACCAACTACCGGTCATACTTTGAATTTTACAACAAAAATTACTGTCATCATTAATGGTTCTATTGGAATTCTAAAAAAAGTAATTAAAAAAAACATAAGAAAATAGATACATTGCATTTGAACGTCGATACAATATCGTGACAGAATATCATAATATATCAGTGTATCAATATTTTCCTACATCCCTAATATACACACATATTTACCATAGTGTCAACCCTTTTACTGATGACTCATAGCTATATCTAACCATCTTAGCTAATGATGAATTTTCATTCTATATTTGGATTTTTCTTTCCCAGAAAGGTCTCATTGGTTTACTGTACTGGATCGTCATCATGAGTGTCTCTGCCCTCTTTCTACTCAGCATCCTTGGCATCACTGCTCAGGGTGTGTTCACGTTCACACACGCACAGTGTATGAAACCTTGCTCTTGTATGTTGGTTTTAATCATCCATTGTTTTATTTATTTTTTTACAGCCCAGCAGTGTTCCAAACCTGCCGGACGGCAGAACATGCATCTGAAGGACGAGTACATTCTGAAAGACACATTTGAGGATGGATCTACTGTTGCATTTGTCTGTGATGTTGGCTACACCTCTGCCGGAGGTTCTGGAAGCATCAAATGCACTGTGGGGATCTGGAGTCCTGTCCAACTGACTTGCGAGAGTGAATATGCTCACTTAACTACTTAGAAAATTTCTTAGTATAGTATCAGTTGCGGTTTTTGATATGTGCAATATGGCTCATTGCCCAAAGTGCCACTGTGTGTTGGGCAATCACAAGGACTCAAATCCCCCCAGTGTAAGCACTGTAAGAAAATATGGGCTTACACTGCTTATTAATGATGCTGAAGTTGGTATTTTATTTATAATTCTTATTTGGGGATTATTTAAAGGGCTATGTCACAGTTTATAAGGAGATCGTCGTTATTTTACAAGCTAAAAAAACCTAAATTGGTTAAATCTACACAGGATCATACTACACTGAGTTCATATGAATTCTTGAAAAGTATGGCAATTGCATTGATCATTTTCTTGGTCTGAATATGCATGAAGGAAAAGGAAAATTGGGGATAGAATAAATTTTTTTTTAGACTTCTTTTTCCCCCTCTTACCTTATTTTTAAAGACAAATGTTTAATAATTGCAGTGGTTTTAAACTGATTAATAATAAATTGGCAGCTTTATTTTTAGTATGCCGCATCAGACTATGATTTTTATATTTGATCTATATTTTGGTCTTTCATTTACGAACTAAATGCACATTCATTGAAAAAAATTTAAAAAGGGATATTTCATTTAATGTTTGGTCTCTAAACAATTTTTGTTGTAGGTTCAAGTGGATGTGTGGTTCCTGAATGCCTAGCAAAGCACTGAAGCTGCTTTTTCTTTTTCTGAATTTCTACAAAAAAAAAAAAAAAAACTCCCAAAGCCCACAGACTGCACTTAAAAAAATTTGCATTCAGTCTGGAGATAGTCTTTCCCTATTTGACAAATCCAATGTGTTATATCTTGTAACAGAGTTTTTCTAGGTTGGTCTAGAAGGTCTAGTGACCATAAAATCCCCCCACAAGAATTAATAGCCAATTTCAGCATTGTGTTGTTTCATTATTTTTGGAACTTACAGATAAAAAAACTTGACTTAGAATTCAAGCAGGATGAAAGTTAATACTTTGACTTCAAATGTATAGAATTTTATAAAAATAGCAAGAAATTGAGAAACTTTAGTCTTGAAAGCTATTAATCTTAATTGTATAATACAAAAGTGCAACATATTTTAACTATCAGATAATTTAGTGACTAATGTGAGATATTCATACGATGTCCAGCAGTTTATAAAAGACAAGTGTAATGCTTGTGTCTTCATATTGCAGGAAAGAACTGTGGAGCTCTTGAAGAAGTAACTAATGGACAAATTTTCTACCCTCAAGGGACGCTATTTGGGGATAAAGCATTGTTCTCTTGTAAACCAGGGTTAGCAGAAAAATTATAATTAATATTGTTTGTTTTCAGAGAGGTATGTAATTGTAATTGCATTCTATTCTTTTATTTGTTGGATTAGTTACAAATTAGTTGGTAAAAGTGAAATCAAATGTGGAGACCAAGGGTGGATGGAAATGTTGCCTGAATGTGAAGGTTGGTGACATTTGTGCTTATTGATTTTATTAGAAATGTAAGTCCTGGTTTCTTGTCTAATAGAATATATATTTTCTCTAGTTGTTAGATGTCTTGAGCCGGGTGATATTCCAAATGGTATGTTCAGTCCACAGAAGAAAGTTTACATGTATAGAGACGTTGTGCAGTACTCCTGTAACGAAGGTTATACACTCAACGGATCAAAACAAATAATCTGTGAAGAAAATGAGAAGTTCAATGCAGCAACTCCATCATGCATCTGTAAGTGGTTTAATTAACCTTCACCATAATTAAAAATGTAATAAATAAATAAATACAATAATTGACATTTATAATATTGAAATAATCCAATGGAGCCTTTTTTTCATTCCTGCCAGAACGTTTGCATGGTTGTGTATGCAAATTTTTTATTTTTATTTTTTTCTTGCAGGGGTTCAGTGTAAAGATCCTGTGATTCCAAATGCGGAATATATTGACGGCTCTCGACCTCCTCATAGGCACATGGCAACTGTGATATACAACTGTAAACGTGGATACAAAATAGTTGGACAATCTATCCTGACCTGCAATATAAGTAGCCAGTGGTGGCCTAGAATTCCAGAATGCATCAGTAAGTCATGCAAAAAAATTATCACTAGTGATTAGGTAATTCTGTCAAATTTGTAATCTCTTAGTTTTAACTTAACTGACTTTGGAAGTAGATTTAATATCACAACTTTAAATCTCACTTATTATATAGTAAGCATATATTTTTTTCCTTTAGTCATATTTATCTTCATACATACAAACTTTATGATGGCATCCCATATTTTTGGAAGATTGTTAAACAATATATAGAGATCTGGTGTACACAATTTTGAAGCAGCATATAGACTTGCACACACGGGCATTAAAAAATGTCATACATTAGAAGTCCTTGTTAATTTGCAACTTTAACAAAAATTGACATTTCTATTTATTTAATATGTTTTAGTTTTTTTTATAGCTGTCTTGTATTGAGAGAACTACTTTGTGAAAATAATCTTATCCGTTTTTTTTTGTTTTTTACATTTTCTTCTTTTTTGCAGGCAATGGAAATTCTGTTGTAGGAGGATTGATTAGTGGACTTGGTGAGCTTCAATTCCAATTTAACATTTTACAGAGATAATTTTTCACTGTGGCAAAAGAACAATAACCTAGGAAGGTGGAAGATAGGAAACAGGGAAAGTGAAGCTAATATCAGATTACTGACTGAAGAGCATACCAATAGTGAACAAACCTCTTTGTAGACTACTTTCACAAATTTACAAGAAATTATGTATGTATGTACATATTTACACATACCAAGGATCATATTGGAAGCACTTTGCAACCATTTAGTTGTCAGAGTTATGGCCAATTATGACTACTGTAATTTTACTGATCTGCAAAGTAAATACCTAAATTTCTATACTTGGTTTGTGATGTATTCAAATTAGCAATCTGTTTGAATTTTGAATCTGCCTAGAAGCAAAAACAAAAATATATATTTTTAAATATATAGCAAGGGTTTAAAACTATGAATTTCAAAACTTATTTAATAATTTACCATTTCACCAAATAATTCAGTAAAAAGCTCAGAAAGATGAGCCTTTTTTTTAAGGTGCCTTAGCCTTACAATGGTCCACTATTCAAGTCAACCATGTTGTCATGATGTTGGTTTACTGTTGCAACACTTAGCCAGTAACAAAGACTGCAACAAAACAACCACAATATTTGACAGGGTGTCCGTAACAGTAAAAAAAAAAAGAAATAACAAAACAAAAACAGTGATCTCCTTAACAAAAACCTCATATTACACAAACAATATTGAGACAATTGGCGTCAACCGAAAGGGTGTTCCAAACTTACCAAGTCCACAATTCTCCCACCACAAACCTTTTTTCACGCACAAGTTCCAGAGTGCATAAACAAAAAAATATGCTCATGTCTTCTACAGAGATTTAGAGTTCATAGGCTTGCCTCATCCAACACTTACACTGTAAAAGGTATTCGCTCATTCGCCTTCACACATACAGCGATGTAAAAAAGTGTTTTGCCCTTTCCTGATTTCTTACTTTTGTGCATGTTTGCTGCACTTGAATGTTTCAGTGCATCAACCAAATTAAAATATTAGTCAAAGACAACACAAGTAAACACAAAAATCAGTTTTTAAATGTTTTTGTTCCTCCCTTATTAATAGAAACCCTCGTTTAAAAACTGCATCTTGTGTTTACTCTTAATCTACAAAGATGAATAACACTTTCCACTTTAAATCCTCTCAAAGATGTTATAACCGGCTAAGATCAGGATTTTGTCCAGTCCAGTCAGGTTCTTCCACACCTGGACACACTTTATGCACCTGGCTTCTTGCATATTGGAACAGGAAGGAACTATCCTTTAAGATTTTGTACAATTTTATAATCCAAATTTTCTTCTAACTGTACCTTTCTTAGTTCGTTCACTAGAACTACAGAAGTGAGCCCAACTCCTGAAAAACATCACCTCTGCACCAAACTTTATATTTCTATACAGTGCAGTCAGGTATGTGCCCTTTTCCTGGCTCCTTTGCTCTAGAGTCTAGCGATGGAGTGCTTTGCATTGCACTTGGTGAGCAATACTTTGATTCAGCTCCTCAACTATCACAGCTTATTCTTTAAAGCTCTCTATGCACTGTTCTTGAGCTAATCTCAAGGCCACGTAAACTTGTTTTAGGTCATTGACTATGGAGAAAGTTGGCCACTCTGGGAACTTTGTGCCTCAGTTTCCGTTGAACCCCAATCTGTGACGTGGCCTACCACCACTTCGTGGCTGAGTTGCTGTGGTTCCCAATTGCTTCCACTTTGCTGTTGTACCAATGAGATTCGGCTGTGGAATATTTAATAGGGAGGAGAGTTTTTGCACTTGTGGCATGCGGTTATTGTGAATAAGATAAATGTTTGACTCCAATTTTTGGTGCTGGAGGTGCAGCACAGCTCTCTTGACTTCTCCTTTCTAGAGCAAAACTACCCTGGCACATGTAGGCAACCAGCTTCTCCATAGGGTATGCCTTAAATGATGAGATAGGACACATGGCTAAAAAGAATCAAAATAGAGGCATCAATAACAAAGATGGTGCCAAACATGGCAAAGAGGTAGCACCCTCTTTTACTCTCAACAGAAAGAATGAATCAGATCAAATAAGCATGACTTAAATGTTATGTTGACGGCTAATTTTTTTTTTTTTTCATTTTATAATTTCATGAAAAGCCTCTGGGTCAGTTTGAACATGTGTACCCAATTACTTAAGAAATTATTTAAACGTAACCTGTCTGACAACATAAAGTAGGCTAAAGGATCTTAAAAAACATGTTTTTAGATCTAAAGAAATAAAAAAACTGATAAGAGAGAACATTATTGACATATTTCAGTGTGGAAAATGTTACAAAGCCATTTCTAAGGCTTTGGAAATCAGGCAAATATCCACTCATGGAGAAAACAGAGAAATGGGGTGAACTTTTTCAATAGAGGCAAGACAACCACAATTGCTTCAAAAGTGCATTAAAGCTGCAGTCCGGAGAATATATTTATGTATCAAAGTTTTATAAATCTTTAAAGGGGCGCTGGTAAAGCCGGCTGCTACCGCGGTCTTCCAAATCCTGTTTGGATTGGTTGTACCGAAAATTAATTTCCCCACGGGGATTATTAAAGTATCTCTTATCTTATCTTATCTTATCTTATCTTAAAATGATAGTGGGGTTCAATGCTATGATAGAAGGCTAGTGCTCCACAACACTTGTTTTTCTTAATCCCACCTTCCTCCCGTAGACCCCTATGCATTTCACACTGAGCGCCGAATTTGTTTAGCCAATTGAATTCGAGTTTCCGCATTGTTGTTTGTCAATCAACTTGCATGCGGATCGCGCAAACATATGAACATGGGGCCGCGCACACAGACCGCTCCGTGTCTTCCTGTTTACACTTGCCATATTGTGAGAGAGCATCAGCCATAGCAAAAACACAATCAGGTGGTGCTTAATAGCGCTTGTTGCGTACTTCTTTGACTCGATGTGTCGCCACAGGTGATCCGCGTGCACAACTGCAGCGGTAGGGATGGAGGGAGGGAAGGGGGGAGTGTTTTGGGAGGTGCCTTGGCAAGTCGGATTAAAAAAATCTCTCCTCCTCAAATACTCCAGACTGGAGCTTTAATGGTACATCTGCAGGTCACTAAAGAGCACCAAAATAACTAAACCCTAGTTTATACTTCTCCGTCAGCAAGTTTGCACCCACAAGCACACGTATTGACGGAGACGTTTTCCTTTTATACTTCTCCGTTGTTGCGAAGCAATTCCCCACCAGGACAGCGGGGGGTTGGAGACCTTTTCTGGCAGGTCTGCCTACCATTGCAGTGACGTCTCTGTTTGACGACAGTTAATTTACTTTAGCCTGTAAACGCATTTCAACTAAAAGAGCTATGGCTGACAGAGAGTGAGTTTTGATTGAGCTGGAAAGCGTTTTACTAGAAGTGCAGCTCATAGAATACTCTAAAAACGCATGTAAACAAAAATAAACAAAAACACAGCGGTCTGTTTTGTTGTTCTCTACACCTCTTGGTGTTCAAAATCGACAAAAGACCATATTAGATAAACTGGCTTTGCTATATAAAGCATTTAGTGGCCAAAAGCTGCATTGACTACTAATGACATCAACTGTAGAGCACCGTTCTGGTGAAATGATCTTGGGCTGATGTTGGGCTGACACATCACAGACGCGGGCTCTCCGTTGCGTTCGACGGATAGTAAAAAATTGGCCTCTACTCCGTACGTCCTTCCGTGAGTGACAGAGAGCCCTTGCGTTGATGAATAATGGCGCTGTGTGTCTCTGCACCTCCGAAGTATAAACTAGGCTTAAGACTTCCCTGCCTCAGTTAGGATCAGTGTTCATCATTCAACAGTGAAGCAGAGACATAATAAAATGGCAGCCGTTAAAGAATTTCAAGAACAAACACTACTGTTGACCAATAGGAACAGAAAGACTTATAATTAGAAGATTAAAAAATTTGAAATGTATCTAAAAATATTATCCATAGATTAAAAAAATGAATTCTGGCAGCCCTAATTATTTAACGTTTGTGATAAGTGGTGTTAATGCTGTGACTGTTTGATCTTTTTTTTACTCTTTTATTTTGTTTCCCCCCTCATCTACATTACATCTACTACCAAACTTGTTGAAAACAGCTGTTTAATAGGTGCCCTACGAGTTCTCTAAAACTTGTTTAATGAGTCTTGTTTGTTCCCCTTTTTTCACAGTAAGCATCACAGTCCTGTTGGTCCAAAATGACTGAATGTAAACATATCATCTCAAGAAGAGGACTGTCCTCTGGCTGATCTGGGAATGTACTTGTCCTTCATGTGCAATGCGGACATTATATAAGTAATTGGAAACTTGCTTCTATGTGGCATCCTGGGACAGAAGTAGATTAGGCTCTGTACCCTTTTCCGCCTTATGCTGCTTTCTGAAGTCGGGAGATAAAAACATGCTGCTCTGAAAAGCCAGTCATAACCACTTCCTGATTGAATGTTTTTTGCCTGGTCATTATAAATCTGCATTGATTCTAGATGTAAGCAGTGCAGCTTAGTCAAGCTTGGCCTTTGTAGCCAGATTCAGAGGTTGTCTTAAGTAGGCATGAATTAGATGTCTAGAATAGATGTTTTAATATATTGCTAGAAAAAAACACTAAGAAATATATTCAAAATCTATTGCTTTTATTATTATAGTTTGAAGTTTGGTAAAGTGAGAAAGGGCTTGAGAAAACGTATTTGTTCCCGAAATGTTTGCATTCTTATGAAATGGTTAATGTCACAAACAGGTTTTGTGTTTCTAATAGCTGATCAACCAAACAGGTCCAGACTGAAGAAAACAGTGGGATCTGTTAAGCAATCCATAGTGCCTGAATGAAAAGAAGTGAAATATTTTTGTCATGTATGTCCTTTAATATAAAGTGCCTTAATTTTAACCCACATCTTAGCCCATCTCAGTGTTGTTTTTAGTGTTAATTAAATTGCATATTTGTATTTCAAAGAATAAGTTAAGTATAGCATACACTATCAGTTTCTGTATCATTTTAATTCAGGTTTTATTTCTCGTTACAAGTTTTTGACTACTTAATGTCAAGGAGTTAAAGAGTAATATCTTAAGTATTTAAACATTGGAATTGACTGGGGTGTCAAAGGAATGTTTGAAAAAGAGCTTCTATACTTATTACACTGGATCTGCCTTTTTATTGATGAAATACTTAAAGAAATGTTTTTTGTTGTATTTTAAGCAGACAACCAAACCTGTACTTTCCTTTCCTATTTAAAATAATTCAATTATTCAAAAAGAAATGCAGTTGTATTTATTGCTTGGTATTGAACATTTTGACTGAAACCTGCTCGTGTCTTCCTTGTTATGAATTTCTGCATGATTGGAAAGTGATCAAAGCAATAAATCTGTTTACATCCTTCATTTATATGTGCAGTTGTATCTTTGATTTATTGTGTAATTAATTCAGAGTTGTTAGAAGGGGGAGGCTCCTACATGAATAAATAAATCAAATGTTAGTTTTAAAAAACTTCTCAATCAATCGAAGAAACTTTATTTAAAGAGCATTTTTCAGAGCCAAGTGTAACACAAACTGCTTTACAGAGGTTACAAATAGGATGAATATAGGCATTTAACTATTACAAACGATGAATTTATAAAAATGTTCGAATCAGGTCAACAAAGATGAAACAAGTAATTATCGTTATAAAAACTCTTCCTCCCATCACCCTAATCTTTTTCTCCCTCACTCTACATATAGTGTGTCAGATTCAAATTGGGACTCTGGCTGATGAGGACTACCTGGTAATGTTAATATTACTTTAAGTGGAAAGAAACAGCTTGGTAAAATTAAACAAATACTTCAAACCTAAATCTGCCAGGGGTATGAATGCTTTTGGGCTTAACTGTAAATGCCAGAATGGCTAGATTTAATGTTCAATCAGATTTTGTAAGTGATTGTGCAACAAGTCTGTCGGATCTTCTTGATATCCAACCATCTCAGTTGGTTAAATTTTCTTGTAATGTACTTTTCCTTTCCCCATAAATGTACTGTTTTCATTTGATTACTGCACTAGATCCTGCTGAGTGTCTCCACCCTCTTTCTGCTTAGCACAGTATGTGACAGTCAAAGTCTGTCCGTCCGTTTACCATTTAAAGCTAACAATGTATTGTATTTTACAGTTCTGAATTTACAGTTTCCTCTTTTGCAATGCGATTTACAAGTATGGTATTTGAATTTATAGTTATATTGCCCATTCATCTACAGTGGGGCAAAAAAGATGAGAAGTCTGTAATTTTCATCATATGTATGCAAGGAAATTCAGGAAATAATTTGTATGACTTTTAAAGAATTTACTTGTATAACGGTGCAGAAAATAGGTATTTGGTCAATAGCAAAAGTTCACTTCAATGTTTTGTAATGTAACCTACGTTAGGTTTGCACACACTGTAGCTGGTATTTTGGCCCATTCTTCCATGCAGATCATGAGTTGTGTTTTTGCACCTGTGTGATTTTGCACTGACCATAGCCTGCACTCATGTATATATTAATCTGTTTACCCCATTTGATTTGATTTTTTTTAATTTATTTTTTATTTATTGCATGCTTTGAAGTGTTTTTTAATTGCTTGCACAAAGTACCGCAGCAATTTCCTAATGTTGTGAACCTGTTCACACATATGACATTAAAACTTTCTGATTCTGATGCTGGATGATCCAGCCACGTTTCATCTTCAATGCTCTCACTGATAGAAGGAGGTTTTTTCCCAAAATTTCACAATACATGGCCCCATTTGTCTTTTTTTAAATTTGGATCAGGCGTTCTGCCCCCTTTGCAGAAAAGCAGCCCTAAAGCATAATGTTTCCACCTCCATGCTTAACAGTGGCTATGGTGTTCTTGCGATGCATTGACCAGTCCTCCCTGTGTAGTTCTGGGCTGTTTCCTCACTGTTCTCAAGATCATGTGTACCCCACACGGTGACATCTTGCATGGAGCCCCTGGTCGAGGGAGACTGTAAGTGATCCTGTATTTATTCAATTTTGTAATATTTGCTCCAACAGTTAATCTCTTCTCACCAAGCTGCTTGCCTATTGTAGAGTGGCTCATCCTAGGCATGTGCAAGTGTACAACCTTGTCCCTAGTGTCATTGGACAGCTCTCTGGTCTTGGCTATAGTGGAGGTTGGAGTCTGACTGTTTGAAGGTATGGACATGTGTCTTATATACATACTGTATAAGGAGATCAAACAGGTGCCATTAATACAGATAATGAGTCCAGGATAGAAGAGGTTGTTATAGAGGTAAAAGGTTTGTGAGGGCCAGAATTTGTACTTGTTTGTAGGTGCTAAATACTTATTTTCAGCATCATTATGCAAATAAATTCTTTAAAAATCATATAATGTGATTTCCAGGATTTTTTGGGACATTTTGTCTCTCAGTTGAAGCATACCTGATGAAAATTACAGACCACTCATATCTTTTTAAATGGGATCACTTGCACAATCAGTGACTGCCAAATATTTTTGCCCTACTGTATACCATATAGGGTTTCAGGAACAAGCTGAGAAAAAGGGCAGCTTCCAGTACCTACTTCTAAACAGTAATGTTGCAAGGCCTGCCCTCCTCACATGAGAACTTTAACTTACTTTAACTGCTTTTGGAGGTCAATTCAAAATGTCGCCTTAGAACAAAATAAGTCTCATCATTACATGTTCAGTTGCCAAGAGACAGGTGACAGTCAGGGATTTCCGAAATATGTGAAGCAAATGTCTCATGTGGTGGCTATGTCTAAACATGTTTTTCAGGAGAAATAGTAGAATAAATGTTTCATTGGCCATGTAATGCACTATATAGTCACGGTTCCACTATTGGAACTTGAGGGTAATTTAACCAGATCTTTTTTTCGTGTTGGCCTGCTCCTCTCTGCCGTCGGGTCTCCATGCACAATTGTCCCTTTAAGGAATCCGCTAAGACACCCGCATATCAAGACAGTTTTAGCAGTGACTAGCATCACTGATCAGAGCCAAAAGGCGCACACAGCAGCAGAAATAAGAGATTGACATGGGAAGAAGCACGGCTTGTTGCTGTGTTTCTGTTTGCTGTTGTTATAAACTGCCAGTGACTCTTCTTACTTTTAAAAAGCCAGTTGTTTGGCGACACCTGCACATTTCTCTCTAAATTACAACCAATCAGCGCGACTTAACCACAGCTCCCACCCAGCGACCCGATCGGGCTATTCCAAATATATAATCTCATACAGATACTCCGTTGGTTCCTGAAATGGCCCCAAAAACGGCCCTGTTGGCCCAGCCTGGTGTAGTGGAGACATGCACATACAGGGTAGTTCTGGTCAAATTACCCTGAAGTTCCAGTAGTCGAAACCTGCCTATTGTCTTGCATTTCTCCAAGTCTGGTTCGAACTGGTTGATTAGTCCCTCCATACAACTGCTCCTCATGAGCGTGTGATACAGAGGAGCTGAACTGAGTCTGAAGACTCAGAACTCTATCATGAAGATTTGCCCAGCTAGGGAAGCAAGATTTAATTAGAATATCAGTCTGATTTTTAAAAGAAAAGGTGTTTTCCCCCCTTAGGTTAAAGTTAAATTTTAGAGGTTAAAACTAGCCCATAAAACATATTTCCTTAGTTTTTTGAAAGACTGATAAAATATTTAGGTTTTTGAACTAGAGAATCAGGGCTGTACAGTGGTGCAGTTGGTAGCGCTGTAAGAAGCTCCTGGCTTCGGATCCTGGCCTATGGTCCTTCTGCATTGAGTTTTTCTCCAGGTACTACAGCTTCCTCCCACAATCCAAAAACATGACTGTTAATTGGTCTTTTTAAATTGTCCTTAGATGCAAGTGTGTGCATGGATGATTGTTTGTCTTGTGTGTCTCTATGCTACCCTGTGACAGACTGGCGACCTGTCCAGGGTGTACCCTGTCTGTCACCCAATGACTGCTGGAGATAGCCACCAGAACCGCATGACTCAGCAACAATAAGCGGGTATAGACAATGGATTGATGGGCTGGACAAAAGAACCTTAATAAAATGTTCACTTTAGTCGTACTTTGTATATTTATTTGGGGTGACTGTGGCTCAGGAGTGAGTAGTTCGTCTTGTAACCAGAGGGTTCGAGCCCCCACTCCATCCGTCTCAGTTGTTGTGTCCTTGGGCAAGACACTTCACCCTTCTGCCTACTGGTGGTGGTCAGAGGGCTCGGTGGCGCCAGTGTTCGGCAACCTTGCTTCTGTCAGTGTGCCCCAGGGTAGCTGTGGCTACAATGTAGCTTACCATTACCAATGTGTGAATGGGTGAATGACTGAATGTAGTGTGAAGCGCTTTGGGGTCCTCACAGATAAAATAAAGCGCTATACAAGCACAGGCCTTTTACCATTTGTCATTTCTTGTGTTGGTAATCTTTATTTGTCAGTCAAACTTGGTTGTTTATTTGTTTCTTTGCTCAGGTAATCATTAATGAATAGATATTAGTTTAATCAATAATAAATGTATTTATAGACGCTCTTGACGATTAGCTTGTTTCTTAAAAGATACTTCAGATCAGAAGCCTGCATCAGCTAAATTTTTTGTATAAAGGTCTATGCTCTGCTTAAGATACGTATTATAAACACTTTCTTAGTAACAATCTGGATTAAAATTAGCAGTTTATCAAACATCCATTCAACTTTTAATTTGGCAGTTAAATTATGGAAACGAGATTAAAACATGCCTTTCAAATGACACTAGTTTGCAACACACCAGCTCCAATGTATTTTGTAGTTTGATTGTGTTATACAGCTCTAAAGTTGGGTGAGGGCTTTCTTAAACTTGGACTTTCATTGCCCCAACATCACACTGCCACCTTGTGGATAAAATGAAGAGTAGATTGACATATAACAATACATTTGCTAAAGTACCATGACAATTATTTGCCCACTTATTAAAATCTAACTTTTAATACCATAAGATGCTGCTTAATTTACACCCCCCACATACACACGCAAACAGACAACAATGGAGCTTTTTATAGTTTATTATCTTAATGTCAACATTTCACTCTACCCAATGCAAGAAGGGGCACAAGCTGAGTTTCCTTAAGATGAGATCTGTCCTTCATTGTAACCGATTTCAAATGGTGCTAGAAAGAGAAATGTACTCTGAACACCAAAAGAAATCAGTCAACCTTGGAAAGAGGACAAAGAGGCTTGAAAAGCCTAAAACATCCGGGTAGGCTTGTGGTTTGTAGCTCCATAGACTTGATGTTCTTCAAGGAGTGAGCTTCTGAGTGTTGTATGTATTTCTTTATGTTCAATTACTGTACTTCGTACCTTTGGCGATGTGAACCACCTGCCAGTTGCTACTTCTGCCAGTGCAGTGAAACACTTCCCACCCAAAGAACACTGATTTCAAATGGTGCTAGACAGATGACATTACTCTAAGCCACCATCTGAAACCAGCTTCCAAAGGGGGCACTTCTGATAAAAATCCATCATCCGAGTGGAATAGTAACTGCAATCTGTAAAAAAAATTTAAATATAAAAAGTGTTAATTTATGCTGAAAATTAAATAAATAATTGTTTACAACAAAAAACGACCCATTATAGTTATGAGACATACAGTGCCTTAGAAAAATAACCATGGCATAACCTGGCATGTACGTTAAGAGTTTGTCTTGCTGGACAGTAAACTTCCATCCCAGCCTCAACTCTTGCAGTCTCTAACAAGTTTTCCTTCATGATTGCCCTTTAGGTCCCTAATCCTACCCCCATCAACTATGTACACCACATTTTTCAGTCTTTTAGTTGTAAAACAGTTTGTGGTTGTCATGTGACTGAATATAAAGAAGATCAAGAATACTTTTCCAATCACGAGCCTAATCTAACTATATTTATTGTAACTGCTACAAATTATCTGATAAATACAATAAAAGTAGAGTTGGACAGATTTAGATGAATGTGAGAGGCAAATCCAATCTTCTAAAGGTTTTCTATGCTTTTGCTCAACACTGACTTTCTTTGAAAAGTTGCATGTGGAAAGAGGATTGAAATCCTGAGAAAAAAAAATCTGCGGGTGCAGCACATTCTCTTAAAATGCTTTCACATTTAGGGATGCGTTTTCAAATCTGCAGTGATTTTAAACCAAATTCTCAGTCACACATGGCGTAATTCTGTTGACGTATAGGAGTTGTATACAAATGCATATTTTTGTGGATGAAAAATTAAAGTCATTCATTGCACTTTTTGTCTGCGTAAGTGAATTATGCATCAACCAAACACCCACTAAACTATGACTCAGAAATGCATGGCATTTACTCACTTCAGAGTTATATACAGGTTCTCTGTTCCAGCTGGGATAGCTGACATCAGCAATATTTAGAATACTGTGCCGCGAAGAGCATTAGAAGGTAAGTTAAAGTTAAAAATTACTTCATTTGAATGCTTTAGCATCTAAAAATAGAATGTAAAAAGCACATTGAGCAGTTTGGCTTGTGGTTGGAACAGGATGAAGGTCCAAAGCAAGTTTTCAGGATCTTTAAGTGCCCCTGAATATGTTACTGCTTATTTGCCTATTTAGTCAACATAGATATGCAAATAAGCAGTGTTCTGTATAGTCTAAACACTGTATGTTTATAGGAGCCAACACTGCGCCTTTCTATAAGGATTCTGAAGTTGGTATCTGATTCAGGATTCATATTCATAAATTTGAAGGGCTATTAGACCGTTTTTACTCCACAGAGTAGTTGATCACCTCTAGCTAAGAATCTAGGTTATATAGATTAGAGAAATTATAATTATAATATTCATTCTATTTGTGAAAAAGACATGTTAATGCTTATTAGCATAAATATTTCTTTAGAATGAGCCAAGCATGAACGCCACTGTTTATAGATTGGTCAAACATGGAAGTTATTCTACGTTATTCTATTACAGGTTAATTAAGTCAGTTTGTGAAAACAAATAGGGAGGCATAAATGGGGTAAGCCCGTAGCACCATTCATGCATGGACCTCCACTGACCGCCAGCAGGAACTCTGGGATGGTTTTCAGTTCCGGTTTGGTAAATCTGGTTCATAGCCTTGTTGAAAAGGCTTAAACAAGGAAAGCAGATGGAGAGAAAGAGCGCTAAAGTAAATGATTAAATGAAAAACACTGGGAAAAAAGCCACCCATTCACTTCTCAGTCATTCTTTTCCCTCTAACACACCCACACAAATCATCTGATATATAATCCAAGCAACATGGATGTGTGAAGGACCAAATAACAACACATGCACTCAAAATGCTGCCTCTGCATCGCATGCCTCTGACTTACAGGCTCACCTGCAGACATATGAGATTAGTCCCGTTCTCTCTGTTGCTTGGAAAGTTAGTGGATAGTTTGTTTGTCTCCGGCCGCTACAAGAGGAAACAAGAAGGGAAGTAGCAGTCATTTGCTGGCAATGAGAGCCCTGACGCAGAAGCAAAGCTACAATGCACAGAGAGGGTGGGGCATGGACAGGTAGTGGCCAGTTCGCTGACTTGTTGCCAAGTGCCTCAACTAGGTAGAAAACTACCCAACCATCTCTAATTTCCTTGTTCTTTATCCCTGGTGTTTTCGCTCTTAACACACAGGTGAACGAGCCATTGAGAAGACATTATTTCATTTGCAGCAAGCAGGTAAATCAAGCGGTTGTCCCAGTCTAAAATATTCACTATTGTTTGTTCCCCACAGCATTTAGGATATATTTATCAGGTTTTAGGTGGACAAGGCTAAGCCGATTGACTCTTTGAAGGGGTATAAAGATGTTGTATTTGAGTCTTTTTGCATGGTAGCCACAGTGACAGCTCCGATCAGAGGGCCTCCCTGGCTGTAGGTGTCTGATTCCTTTGCCTAGCTCACTCCACCCTGCCCTGTCAGTTTTCTTTTTCGGGTTGTTTGTTGGTTGTGTGCCACTCGACCTGTTGTGTAATGCTTATAAAAGATTTAAAGAGACAGGAGGCCTTGAGAGAGTGATAAACGACACATTTACTATGAGACTGCAGCACACACAAGGGAAATCAGTGGGGATAAATACAGTACAAGCCCATATTTACAGAGAAATTTTAACACAGCATTAAATTTCTAAGTTTACTCTTAGAAATGTACTGCCACGTTCAAATTCACCACAGTGAAACACACATTATAAGCAGTTAGACAGCATTAACAAAAACTATTTTGTTTAATCTAACCTGATTGTGTACAACAGTACGTTCGAGACCTCTAGTAGTTCTACACCAGTTCTTTATACGCCAATTAGGCATAACATTATGACACCCTGTCTAACCATGTGTTGGGCCCATTTTTGCAGCCAAAACAGGCCTGATCCAACAAAGCACGGACTCCATTGTGTTAGCAGGAGATCCTTTAACTCCAGTAAGATGTGAGATGGAGCCACTTTGAAGGAGACTTATTGCTCTGGCACATCCCACAGATGTGCCATTAGATTTGAGATCTGTGGAATGATGAGGCCAGGTCAACACCAAAATCTCATTGCAGTACTCTTTAAATGATTCCGAGCCTTGTAGCGGAGCACATTATCCTGCTGAAAGAGGGCTAAGCCATCAGGGAATGCTGTTTCCACAAAAGGTTATACATGGTTTGCAATATTGCTTAGTCTGGTAGCGTATGTCAAAGTAACATCCGCATGGAGGACAGGACCCACGGTTTTCCAGCAGAAGATTTATCTCACACTGCTTCTGCTAGCTTGTTTTTTTCCACATAAAGTTTCCTGTTGCAGAGTGTTCACGAGGTAAGCAAACATACACATTCAGTCATTAAGGAAACATGATTCATCAGAGCAGAACCACTTTTTTTCCATTGCGCCACGGGTCAGTTCTGAAGCTCCTGTGCCCTTTTTTTGGTTCTTTTAGAAATGCAAAGGGGTCATTATGGAAAAGTGCGGTTGTGGAGATGTCTAGCTCTTATGTCTGGCCATCACAATTTGGCCCCTGTCAAATTTACTCAAATCCTTAAGCTAACATGTCACCTTTAAGAAATGTGACAGCGCTATTCTCTTCATACCTCAGTGGTCATAATGCTATACCTGATCAATGTATAATAAAAAAAATAAAACAAGAGAATTCTAAAAATCTTAAAGAAAACTTTAGAAAAACTCCCTAAAACATAGACCGATGTTAATCTTTACATGAGAGGTATACAAAGATCAGTCTATGAGCAAAGTGCATAAAGCAGCCTGAAAGATCACAAGTTAATCTAGGATGACG
This sequence comes from Valencia hispanica, assembly GCA_963556495.2. Lineage (NCBI taxonomy): Eukaryota > Metazoa > Chordata > Actinopteri > Cyprinodontiformes > Valenciidae > Valencia > Valencia hispanica. The sequence goes on along the minus strand of OY747709.1, from coordinate 46,254,226 downwards.
TCAAAGGTCACTGTTAAATTACACAAAGTCAACTTCCATGTGTTAACTGTTATAACACTGGACAACAGGTTTAAATATAGCCGGCCAGAAAGTAAAAAGCAGCCATGCATCAAAACAAAAAACTTCGGCTAATCTGTAGTTAGTTGAAGATCAAAAGTCTGTTACAAAAATTCCTTGTGGATGAAAAAGAAAACTAGAACCGGCTTTTAATAATCTCCATCTGCAAAACACAGTGCTGTTAGTATCATAATTAGGAATTAGATGGATTATGGTCAAAATATCTGAATATTTATTGTACAATTTTAAATAACAACCTAGCGTGTATTTCCATGAGTTTATTATTAACTTTATCAGAATAAAAAAGCAAGGCAGAAATCATAACACCTTAGATTGAATCTAACAAATAGTAGTTGTGAAAGAATTTAATTTGAGATGCCCTGAAAAACTGCAGGGTGACCAAAAAGTTTCATCACGATTGGTCGCCACTGGTGATCAGCTTGTCAAAAGCTCAAAACTAATATCTTCTTTTTAGTGAACTCACCATACTAGAAGCCACCATGTCACACTCTTCAGTGTGGAAGTTGTTAATGTGAAAAGGTGGGTGGACTCAAAGTTAGCTATTTTCAGTATCAGCAGTAGTGTTTAAAATGGAGCACATAGACTTAAAAACAATTGAAAAGGAAACTATTTTTTACAATATGTTAAGACATGCCTGTGTTTCATTCAGGTTTCCAGAGCCGGAGACCTCCAGCTGATAACAGGAAGGCTGAATGCACTCCAAACAACTGTGTGACATGGAATATGCTGGATTTATACATTTTGGCAGCCTTTTGGAAACACCTGAATTAAGGTAAGCAACTACATCTTTAAGAATATACATCAAGAGTGCTGTTTTTATGTTAGCCGTGCTAACCGAACTATTCCCTAATATAAGGTGCTAAAGCCAGCTTAAAATGCCAACTCCATTATAGTTTTCTCTTTGTTTTAAAACATTAATAAATTCATTCTGTTTGGCGCTTCTATATGTGTTTAGTAATGGCAAAAATGAAGTCTCAGTTTTGAAATGCTGCTGAGTAATCTAAATAAAGCATTCATTTAAAGCCATCAACCTCCAAAAAGTTGTAGCAGAACACATTACAAGCTAAATCATTACATTTTAAAAATTATTTAGCTATTTATTTGCTGTCATCACTATACAGTAGTTTCTCAGATACTGAAATAAATTTTTTGCATATACAAATCCAATCACACTCCTCCTTCTTTAATCTTCTTGAGCACTTTTGTGAAAATCTAGAAAATGCAGGTTGTGTTTTTGCAAATAAAAGTAAATCCTAAGGGATTTAACATTATAAGCACCATAGTTAAGATTGATTGTCAAGCTAAAAACTTAAATCAAAGGTAGGTAATGGTGTAAAGTATGCTATACCATTAGCACAATCAGGAACTGCAATGCAGAACACAAGCAGCCACAGATGCTCTTTCAACATCTCAGAAATGCTGCATCTTCAACAACCTGGGGTTTAGGCCAGGAAAGACATCTAAACCGCTCTCATCTGGGAGCTTTTTTTTTTGACATTTTTAACATCAACAGGAAACACTCTGCTTCAGACAACCAGCAGCTTTCTTTTACTGACAGTCCAGCAAAGACCAGAATTGAAAAAGCCCTTTAGTTTCCTAGAAAGGGACTCATAAGTCTCCTAAAATTCATGGAAAGGTTCCTGGAAGAGTGAATCAGTGTATTTGAAAGGACTATAGAGAAATTTGTTTTGTTATACCTCCAGGTCTTAAATTCTAAATGATGAGCATCTTGAAAAGTCTATGAAGAATGTAATTTCAGCATATGAGAAACTTTCCTTGCAATTAGCATCATAATTTCATATGGTTTCTGCATCCAAAAACAATAAATGTCAACACTGAAAATGTAACCATTGTACAATGAATAAGTCATGTATTCACAGAAAAGCGCTCTTGTGAGTGCTTAACCTTACTATGAGGAAACAATACTTCCCAGCCAATCAGAGGTCGAATGTCAGCTGCTTGTTTTTTAAGCCAATAAAATACTGCTGTGCAGCTTGTGGAGCCTGGGAAGCTCCTCATGTCCAATGAGAATGCAGCCTTGGCACGAAGGCCTGTGATGCAGCAGCTTTAGGAAGTCCAGTCCAGCGCATGTCTGCTGGAGAGAAGCCAAAGCTGAGCCGCAAAAAAGAACAAGGTTTACAACTTTTCTCTCTTTTTGTCCATCTAAGCACCCCTCTGTGTTTTCTCTCTACCTCTTTCTTTCTTTCTTTCTTTCTTTCTTTCTTTCTTTCTTTCTTTCTTTCTTTCTTTCTTTCTTTCTTTCTTTCTTTCTTTCTTTCTTTCTTTCTTTCTTTCTTTCTTTCTTTCTTTCTTTCTTTCTTTCTTTCTTTCTCTGTCTGTCACTCTCTTTCTCTCCATCTCTCCACTCTCTGTTTCTGATCTGGAGCCATGACATTTAGACCTGCTTGCCCCCTCCTTTCTCCAGGAGACAGACAGACAGATAGGCAGACAGACAGATAAACAGACTGAGAGGGAAGGGGAGAGGTACTGCTATGTACTGGTTGCAGAGAAGTCCGGCCCAGAAGTGACTGCGTCACCCTCTCTGTCTCTCCTAACTACGCAGAAACAAATGTGTCTCGGGAAGGGTTTTGCCAGATCCCAATGGCTCTGAAGGGTGAAAACAAGTCACATGATGAAAGTAACACTGGAAGATACAGAATGGCATCTGACAGTAACATACAGCAGCCGCTGCCTCCGAGTATGTCCATGGATGCTGATTCTTTCCATCTACTTCAGCCGAGTTAACCAGAAGGGTCCAGAGCTGATACTATTTTAATAGACGCACATGATGCAACATAAACAGCTATGTTTACTATGTAATTTCACTTCAATTGCTGTACGTAATACCCGACTGCATTATAAGAGAGTCAGCACGCACCACCATTGACTATTTTTACCTGTTTGGAGAAGAATAATCACCCATATTCCTCGAGGAGAGAGTGGGAAAAGAACAGCATTGTACCTCGATAAATTCTTTGAAAAGCATCCCAGACTGAGACTCCCTGTGATAATAGGCGCCCTCCAGAATATTCGTGCTGCTAACCAGTTTTTCGCAACCAGCGCCACCTGACCAACCCATCAAAACAAGAGCTAGTAAAACTGTGTCAAATCCTCAGCATCCATGTTGAAACTCAGGCACCAGCTGACAAAAACTACGCAACATACACACACACACACACACACTCTTAATGCAGTGACAGGCAGACCACATCAAAACTACCAAGGAAGAAGAGGAAGAAGAGAACATGAGCTGAGGCTGTCCGAAAACAACGTGCCTCCTTCGGGTGATGACTCTGGGCTTCTGTTATCTGAGCTTCTGTTTCTCTTGACATGAAAAAGTGACGTAGCAACTAATCCGAAATCACTCTCTTGCACTGACTCGGAGTTGCTCGCTCTCTGCATCTCCCCTTCTGCGCACCATTGAAAAGCACACACTCCTTTTATTTTCATCTTGTTGCAACAGCAGAACAGCTATTAGATTGCTGCTTCCAACTCACACACATATACCCACAGCCAGACCAACACAACAGTCTTCTCAAATGCGAATGTACGTGCGCGCTCTCACACACACACACACACACACGCCGCTGTGCACACGCGCGCATGATCGTACTGTTTCTCTTCCTGTGTGTGACGCAGCATTTAATTCTCTATGCTTTTTTTATGCCACTGTTGTGGCTTACACAAATGCAGCTTCTTGATCAAGCTGAGCCAGAAACACACTTGCTAGCTGCCACACAAGGCAAGTGAGCATGAGCAGACTGCAGTTAAAGGCACCCTACCACCACGACTCCCTGGGCCAACACTCTGTGATGTGGCTGTGTCCTCATTTCCCCCCATGTCCCTTTCTAAACAGGTCTCTCCCTCTCGGCTGCCCTCCTCTCTGGCGTTCTTCTCCCGGCTACAGACACACTCAGGCTCCTGTGTCTGGGAGGCTGAGCTGACTGAGCCGCCTTGATCACCTGACAACCCACTGTTTTTAAAGGCACACCATCACCAGCGTGTTTATCGGTTGCATAAGCACTCAGATAGTGTTTTTAATGCCGCCTGATGTGGATCTGACTCAAATTTGAACCCGTTGCTTTGGCTTATGTGGTACTGTCACTGGCTTGTAGCTTTCAGCTCAGACACATTCATTGATGATATTACTTCTATAAAAGCAAAGAAAGTACATCTCATGCGAGGCAAGCATGTCAGACACTTCCATGAATCGGCCAACCACATGGACCTCCTCTTCAGTGCAGCCAATCACAGATCATCCCTAAAGAAAACACAGCACATTGTTTCATCCAGTATTGTAATCAGAAACTCAGTTCTGCTTAGATTTTAACTTTTTTTTTTAACAAAAAATGTTAAATGTGTTTTTCTGGGATTTTCTTTGAAAATGCTGGACGGTTAAGTCTTTGCAGCCTCTAATAGGTTATTCCAAGATATATAGCTCCAGCCATCTTCCCATCAATACTGACCAGCTCCCCTGCCATTGCTGAGGAAATCAATTGCCACAGGATGATCTTGCCACCGCCACCCTGTTTCAAAGTAATGTTCAGTGTTAGATTTCTGCTGGACTGAGTATTTCGCATGTCGAAAAAAAAAAAGTAACTTTGGTCTCATCTCACTGGAGCACATGTTTGCTTTGTCTCCAATGTGGCTTGTGGTGAACTGTAAAAGGAGCGTCTTATAGCTTTCTTTCAGCAATGGCTTTCTTCTTTCTCCTCTTCCATAAACCCACCCAAACTTTGGCTATTTTCATTCTGAGATTAAATTTCACATGGGTGGATGTTATTTACCTATAGGTTGACTTCTGAAGATAAGTGGTTGCACTGGGTTTTATTTAATGGTATTGGAGTTATAAATAATTATTCCAACTGACAGTTATGCACTATTTTGTGTTGGTCACATAAAATTCCAATAAAATTCTTTTTGTGGCTGTAATGTGACCAAATTAGAAAAGCTCAAAGGTAATGGATACTTTTTGAAGAAACTGTGATTATTAGATAAAGGACAAATTCACTGAGTTAGATAGAAAGTGGGAAGTTGTGGTGTCTTTAAAAAGGATTGTGTTCCCATCTTATAAATAGTCTGTTTTGGCAGTGGTTATTTTAAGCATGCAAGCTGCGGCTGATGTGATTTCTGCCTTACCTTGATTGGATGATGTGGTTTTTTTTGTGCGCTCCCAAAGTAAGCAGGTCAGAGGTGCTGTAGGGGTGAAAAAAAGAAACAAGTTAGACAATAAGTTAAACTCAGACACAAGGAATAACTTCAGTATCAACATTTTATTATGTTCAAGGGGTAAAATGGTTTCAGCTACTTGCTTGCAATCAGCCTGGTGTTTAAATAGGAGCAACAAGCTTGATTCAAACTCTTTTATGAACTTGTGTTGTGTGTTACCAGCAACAAAGTTGTGCCTTTTGGGTCGGGCTGCTTTTCAAAAGCATAAAGTCCTCTTTATGTACAAAGTTGTCCTCTTTATCTACAAAGCTGTTTAGGACAGGCTTTGTCCTAAACAACAATAGGTAAATAAATTAATTGCATCAGAATCATACATTAGCAAAACATGACTAATAACAGTTCAGTTCTTCAACAGCTGACCATGTTTCCGCCTAATTTGGATTTGCTGTGAGCAGAAATGAAGACAGCTCTGTTTTGGAAGCATTTTCCACATAATACATTTCCTTCTCTTTTAGCTCCTGGTATCCAAGCCCAGAAATCAAAACAAAGAAAGGAGAGCATCTTTAAAATAATCACCTTTCACCCTGAAGCTATAAATGAAACACAAATGGATCTGAGTGATCAAAGCATGTTTGCCCTGTGCAGACTGAAAGTATTGATCTGTGGACGGAGGTTTATCTGCCCCTCCAAGATAAAGATTTCAGCAGTCCGAAAGTGCAGTTCTAACCAAGACAACTACAATGAACCTAATGAAACACAAACTTTAATGTGTTTTATTGGGCTTTTGTGAGATAGTCCAAGCCAAAGTAATACATAACTGAAATGGATTCAAAAGTATCCATGGGTTTCCCAATTTTTTTTTCTTCTAAAAAGTGTGGCAGGCACTTTTTTCCCACTAATTAGGTGATTTCTGAAGGAAAGTAGTTGCAATCCATTTTATTTTGGGCTATCAGAGTTAAGGGGGCTGAATACAAATGCATACCACAGTTGTCAGATTTTTATATGTGGAACATTTTGAAAAAAAAGGGAAAAAAAGAAGCATTTCATTTTATCTCCATTTTGGAAATGTGGACTACTTTCTGTTTGTCCATCACATAAAATCTAATTAAAAGTTGCAGAAGTTTGAGGTACAATATGAGAGAATCTGTAAAAGGTTTACGAGACAATTTCACCGTACCTGAAAATTAGGTTTGAAATATTTTATAAAAATATTGTCATTCCAGAAAATTTAGCATTGTCGACAACTTTAAGACTTTTCATGGCTTCAAACCAGGAATGAAAACGTATCTTTTGTTTACAATGACACATAGACCCACACATGCTAACAGCTTTACTGATGCAACCACGTGTCGACTCTTCCTGTTTGCTATTTTTGCTTCTCATCCAGCGCACAGTACGTTAATTTTAGCCATGTCATCTATCAGCTGTTCCTGTTCCACTTCCTAAACCTTAATCCCTCCATTGGAAAGATGCCCAGTCAGCTCTATTGACATTGTATTTGGCTGTTAAAGGAACAATGAGCGTGATTCCTGAAAGAAACCGAATGTAATTTTTTTAAGTTGGGGTGAAAAAATGGAGCTAATATTTTAGTTTCATAAAATAAAGAGTGTTTTTTTGTCATTAATGAGTATGGCTCATGAGTATTTGTCCAGCTTCCACACATTGTATCATGACATATTGCTATATTATAATATTTCTTAACAGAAAAACTAGTTTGTGCAGATAGAAAATAAAAAAGACTGCTGCACTGTTTATAATATGTTTAAAAACATTCTTTAATAAATAACTATTTTTTATTATTATTTAACATAATTAAATATGTATATAATTCACTTTTCTTAATAAATATCTAAATATAAATTCATGGATTTAAAAATACAAGAAGTTTTATAACTATCTATGTGTTTATTTATCCACTGCCACACCCTGCACATGAAAACTGACACTCATTCAGCTTTGCAGCACTGCTACTATTTCTCCAGTGTGTTCTCATGTTTCATTTAATGTAGAAACTTTCTCACAGAGGAATATGCTATTGTTGTTGTACTGTTGCCTCCAAAAGCACCAATAAACAGGGTCATATTGTTTTACCCTTAAACAGAACAGATTGTTCTGAGATTCAATTATACTGGGACTAAAACATGCACTCACCTCCTTTCCCGGTGCTTGGTCTCCCTTCACTTTACAGCACTGCATCCTCCCGATATGATAACTGACTCATTTCGTGAAGTCATTTTTTTTGTAACTTTCTTGCACCTTGTACAAACCTGCAGAAATACGCCATCCTGTGTTAAAGAACAGTATTGCCGAGTGGTGGTTTGTTTACATCAGGAGGGAATAAGAAGTGCGTATGAAACCTCTGGATGGATGGAGCTGAGTCAAGATGCTGGCGCAGGATCAAGATACAACAACCTTAAACTTTCTCTTTTTTCCTATTTTACTTACATATGTATGTGCGCACAAACTTGACGCTATCTATCTATCTATCTATCTATCTATCTATCTATCTATCTATCTATCTATCTATCTATCTATCTATCTATCTATCTATCTATCTATCTATCTATCTATCTATCTATCTATCTATCTATTTAACAATAATTAACAAAAACTAAAAATTGTTATATATATATATAACTAGAAGGGAACAACTGATAACACATGGTGAAGTTTAATGGAAAACCGTGAAACCAGCCTTGTTTCCTAAATAAGTAAACATATGAGTAGTCCAGCACTTTTTTCGGTAAAACTTCAGTTTCAACAACTTGTCATCCAAGTTAGCAGCAGTTTAACACTGAAATTATGAGGTAAATTCCACATGAGCATGAAATAAAACCAAATATTTATTTTTGCAGAGATTACGCAGATCCACATGGATGCACTGTGCACTCACTCTCGAGGTAAATTGAAGTGCGCAACATCCTCCTGCAGCAGCATGCACCCAGCGCACTTCTCCATCCCAACCAACTCCTCCGACTGCTTCCAGGACATGGATCCGCACGGAAATCTGATCTTTTTCAGTTTTCGTGTTTGAAGGAAGTGTCTGACTGCAAATCCTTCGCTTGATTTCGGCTTTGCGCTGAAAAAAAAAAAGAAACTGCGCACTACATCGTCCAGTCACAGCCATGCCTAATTTATTACAGGTTTCAACAGATAAAAACACGTTTAAACCGTTTTATGGGAAATTATGGCAAGAATGAACGAGTATGTATATTATATAAATATCATGCTGTGGGGGAAAAAAACAAAGTGGAACACGTTACCAAACATCATTACAACAGCACCGCCCACCATAGACGCACTCTAACCTATATATCCATATAGATAGATGATTCAATGGAGCAGCAAGGCCATGAAACAGAAGGTGGAATATGTTACTCACTGCGGTTTTGTCATCTTACTGTTCTGTCACTGCTGGTGCTGTAACCCCACACCAACCCCTCTGCTTGTTATTCGGTCCAGAGTGGTCCCCCACTGCCCTTACGAAAACCCCTGCCCATCGACATTTTCACAGCAACACCAGCAGGCCACGCCCTCGCGCACACACCCCCGTCCCCCCATTGGATGACGCTGCAAAATGCGTCGACGCGATCACATGTTCGTGACGCATGTTTACAAACAGGCACAGAGCGGAAGCGAGCGCATGCATCGAGAACATTCAGGTCTGGTCTCGTCCAGTTGGTTGAAATCAAAGCACAGTCATTAGGATTACCTGTTCCTCCCGAGTGCGCGCTCCCGATGCTTGGGAAGCAAGTTCTGTATGGGATGACTTAGTTGATACAGTTTCGGGAATTGATTTTATTTCCTCTTTTTGCAGAAGAAAGGGCCTTTGGTTGTCAGCTCTGCCTGAGCTAATATTATGAATAAAGAAAATCCAACTGCAGTTTCTACTATGACAAAACCCCCTTTGATGAATTTGCAAACTAAGAGACAAATTGCATAGTTTTGGTCGGAGAGCTAATCACAGCCACAAATTATGAGACTTAACATTATCTGAGCTGCAGGGGCACGAGCAAAATTGATTTAGTAAGTAAAGTAAGTAAGTAAGTAAGTAAGTAAGTAAGTAAGTAAGTAAGTAAGTAAGTAAGTAAGTAAGTAAGTAAGTAAGTAAGTAAGTAAGTAAGTAAGTAAGTAAGTAAGTAAGTAAGTAAGTAAGTAAGTAAGTAAGTAAAGTTTACTTATAAATCAATCTTCACAGGATAAAAACCACAAAGTGCTTCACAATAATATAAAACAGATGTAAATAAAACAAAAGAAATAAAAAGAACATAAAAGCAAAACAACATCGATAAAACATAAAATGATACTGCACGAATCTAGTTGAAAGCCAGTCTAAATAAATAAGTCTTCAGTTGCCGTTTAAAAGAAAAATACAGTGAAGAAAATGTAAAAATGGAGGCAATGCGTTCCACCACTCTAAAAGATCAGTGTCCGCTGGTCTTAAAATCAGTTTGTGGAACAGCCTTTGACTAGTTGATCTCAGGTTGTGAGGAGGGGAGCAGAGTTCTAAAAGATCAGAGATGTAGGCAGGAGCGTCACGCCACAGAGCTTTATCAATCAATCAATAAATCAATCAAAAATTTTTTATAAAGCACTTTCCATACAAACACTGCACCAAAGAGCACCAGAGAGGCCAATCTGTTTTAAACGCGTTGAAATAATTGTGTGGTCCACTGTATCAAAGGCAGCACTTAGATCCAGTAGAGCCAGCACTGTCACCCTGTGTGCAACATAGTTTAATCTGAAACCATTTAAAATCTTCAAAACGGTTGTCTCTGTGCTGTGTGGTTCACCCTAAAACCAGACTGAAATTCCTCTAGGACATTATGAACGTTAATAAAATCCATCCATCCAATCTATTATCTCGTCCATCCTATGCAGGGTTGCGGTGGGGCTGGTGCCTATCTCCAGCAGTCATGGGGTAAAAGTCAGGCTACACCCTGGACAGGTCGCCTGTCCATCGCAGGTTAATAAAATCATTAAGTTGAATTAAAACAAGCTTTTTTCAAATTTAGCTTGAAAACAGTAAGTTAGATACCGGTCAAAGGTTGTTAAAATCATTAAAATCTAAGTTGCTCTTCTTTAGCAGGGGTCTCACCACCGCCCCTTTAAAGGCGGCAGAAAATACCCCCGACTGAAGGGAGCAATTCATCAAGGTTAAAATCTCATCTCTAAAATCCATATAATGGCTTAAAAACTGTCCAGCGTTTCCTCTGGTAAAGACACATGCTCAGATCTGTCTAATATCATGTTACTTTGAGAAGATTAAATATTACATCTGATGGTGTCTACCTTCCCTCTAAAGTGGTCTGTGAACTCCTCACAAAGAACGTTTCAGGGGGATTTCTGAAATGCATTAGAAGCAATTTTTTGTCAATGGTCCAAAAAATAATTTTGGGATTATTTTTTTCTGCATCGATTCCTGGGAGACAGATCGATGGCTCCTGACACCAGCTATTGAACACTCATATGGAGAAACCTTACATGCACCAGCATGCTCACACACACACATAGATGTGGGGTCTCCGGTGTTTACAGATATATTCTTGGGCTGAGGTTATCATTACTAGATCTTGATTAATCGGCACCATGAGCTTTTCAGGGACATTGTTGTTGTATTTTTACGTCCATTTTTGTGTGATGTGGTTGTGTAGTTCTTAGTTCACATTGTTTGTTTTGTTTTGTCGATGTTCCTTCTTTGTTTTTGTTTGTTTTTTCCCCTCTCTCTGCCGTCTTGTTGGTATGGAGGGAGACTTCGATGTTTTCTTGTGTTTTCTTTGTTCCACTTCCTCTTTTGTTTTTTCAACTCACCCTCTCTCTTGACTTTTTGTTTCCTACCTCTCTTCGTCTTCTTTCTATCTTCCCCTTCATTTTCCGTCTCCGTGTCCATAACATCAGAAAATAAAACCCACAGCAATTCATGATAAATATTTCTCACACATATATATCAAGTGGAATACTGTAGCAAAAGCCGTAGTGCTCCACTTGTAAAAGTAAATCTGTTTGGGCCAATGTAATGAGAATAAAACAGGCGTAATGTGCTCTCTTTTTCATTTCTTGGAAAAAGCCTTTCAGCAGCATTCTGGAGATGACTGAGATTATTTTTGCTAAAAAGAGTAAAAAGGCTGTTACAATAATTTAAAGAGATGAGGTGGTCATCACATGGATGATAATTTCCTTTTCAGATTTGGAGTTTTGCAGTTTGGAGATATTTCTTAATTGAAAAAATCAGTTCCTGGTTAGTTGTTGGGAGTGTTGCTCTAGGGATGTGGCAAAATCAAAAATAGCACCCAGAGGATCCCAGAGTAACAAGGTGCTGTTTGATTGCAGACAGTTGGCTGTCAGGAGCAATAATTAATGTTTCAGACTTCTCTGAGTTTAGCTGCAGGTAGTTGTTACCAAGCCTCTGTTCAATGCAAGTTAAACATTTAAGTAAGGAGAATATTTTTTGAAATTAATTGGCTTGAAATAGCAGTAGAGCTATGACATAAACTGATTTGAAAAATGCTAAAAGATATGTTGGAAAGGTACAACTGAAACCACCCCAGAGCTAGACCAAATACGACTACATCCTAGTGCCTGTTAATTAGAAAGGTATTGTCAACAGTGTGAAGAGCGAATGTTAAGCCCAGTAAAACCATAAATGTAGGTGCTCCGGAGTCAGCTAACATCATATTGTTACTAGAGACCTTAAGTTCTGTGGTTTCTGCTAAGTGGCCTTTACGGAAACCTACTTTTCCAGAATTTTTCACAGTAATGGGAGCCCAAAGATAGGCCTGTAGGTCTTAAGCTGTGTTGAATCTAAACTACTCTTTTTGAGTAGCCTACTAGCTAAACAACAGCATGCTTAAAGGACCACACCTGTTAAAAGAGAGGTGTGGCATATCTCTACAATAGAGGGGCCAATAGGAAAGAGAACATTTTAAACAGTCCAACAGGGAGAATGTCATTTGAGCACGTGGCGATTTTTGTTTTATCCAGCAGAAGTGAAAGATAATGTGAGGTTATTGCGGTAAACACAGATAGTAAATGAAGAGGAGGTAGAACATTATTGACTTTACTCACAAAGAAAAAAAAAATAATCATCACTGTCAGTTCTACAGAACACAGGTACTGGTCCCTCCACAGGTACTGGAGGGACCACAGAGGAAACAATAGAGTTTATGGTTTCAAACAGTACCGTGGGTCTCTCTTGTTTGATGATATATAAAGTAAGGAGGAGACCCAAAGTTCCTTAAGGTGAAGCCTGTGAACTTCAAGCTTGGTGGATTTCCACAGGTGTTCTACTTTGCTGGAGACTCGTTTGGTTTAGAAATATTTGCTAAAGCTGTTTTTTTTTAGGATGTCTGAAAGTGAATCAAAAACAAAATCACAATTTTTAGTACTGAATTGGTGTAACTGAAGCATTTGCTAATGTATAAGTTTTTGGCAACTTCTAATTAGAAATCCAATATTTTTTTATTTTCCTGTATGACATGACACAGAGGCCCATTTTTCTCAGCTACTGCTACTAATATTCATTTTGCCACCATGCACAGTCAGCAGGATGGTAGGGGAGGCAAAACCCATCTTAGGATCAGCAATTCTTTGTAACAGCTATTAGACCCAATCTACATAAAGAGTAGTTTGGGAGAAAAAGTCTGTTTATTCCAACCACCACAAACATAAACATGTAGCATTTGCTAAACTCCATTTTGATTTTAACTGAAACTATTGGGTTTGTTCAGATTGAATTTATACTGAACTAGGAGCACACACTCAGGTGAGTTTGGCTTGGAGACTACATTGGATGTGAACAAATAAAATCTACTACGGCAGAGGTGTCCAAAGTGCGACAAAGGGGACTGACTATTTGTGCCCTGTGGGATGTGTGAAACACATTTGGCCCATTAGCACACGGAGAAGATGCAAATGTTGACTTTTTAAAATTTTAATTAAGACAAAATCATCACAGGAAAATAAAAAATGTCTATCAATAGAATATTAGGTGCAACTTCTTTAAATAACCATGCTTTCTGCTTTCTCTTTCCTTTCATGTTTCATCTGTCCAATGACTTTTACTCAAAAACAGACTTTGGTGCACTCAAACCAGCTTTGAATCAGTTTCTTAAATTTGGCTAAATACAGCAAGAGTCTTCAAAGAAAGAGTGACCCAAATCATTTTATTTTGGTTTAATCCCCTATTGCCTGATTTGCTGGTCACAAAAAGAAATTTGTGCATTTCATACTATAAACATTGTCCGTCCTTCCTTCCTTCCTTCCTTCCTTCCTTCCTTCCTTCCTTCCTTCCTTCCTTCCTTCCTTCCTTCCTTCCTTCCTTCCTTCCTTCCTTCCAACAACAACAACACAGAGACACAGGACAAACAACCACGCACACACACACGCACGCACACACACACACACACACACACACACACACACACACACACACACACACGCACACACACGCACACACACACACACACACACACACACGCACGCACGCACACACACCTACGCACACACACACACTCCTCATATCTATGGGTAATTTAGAGAGACCAATTAACCTAACAGTCATATTTTTGGACTGTGGGAGGAAGCCGGAGTACACGGAGGGAACCCAAGCATGCACAGGGAGAACATGAAAACTCCATGCAGAAAGAACCCAGGACCTTCTTATTGCAAGGCAACAGTGCTACCAACTGCAACCACTGTGGAGCCTACCATAAACATTAACTTTGGGGAATTAATATTTGGCTCAGTGATATACAAATGATGTTTAGGGTGGGGCGCTGAGTTTCATCTTTGAATTCCACACAGAAAAAATACTAGGACACATGAGCTTTAAATATGGTGATTTATTTACAAATATACACAAACAGAACTGGGATTTAATGTGTTATGAAAAATATTTCCTAGAGGCCCATCAGCACATGGAAAGGATGTAGATGGAGACTTTTTAAAATTTTTATTCACTAGCTCGGACCACGCTTCAGAGTTCTGAATTTAAAAGTTTATTGAAGGAATGGAATGAGGGATAAAGGTCTGGGGAGTTGCACCGATGAAGGCTAGGGAGAAGACTCAGTGTGGGGGGGGGCAGTCTTCAGGAATTCATCTTTCCCGAGCCTGCTTTGGACCCCCACAGACAGAACCTGAAACAGAGAGATGTTAGGAGGCTAGGACTGAGTACACCTAGGGATGTGAGGTTGTAGGGATGAGGGAAGGGGATGTAGGGATGAGGGAATGGGATGTGAGGATGTAGGGATGAGTGGATGTGAGGATGTAGGGATGAGGGAAGGGATGTGAGGATGTAGGGATGAGGGAAGGGATGTGAGGATGTAGGGATGAGGGAAGGGATGTGAGGATGTAGGGATGAGGGAAGGGGATGTGAGGATGTAGGGATGAGGGAAGGGGATGTGAGGATGTAGGGATGAGGGAAGGGGATGTAGGGATGAGGGATGTGAGGATAAAGGGATGAGGGATGTGAGGATCAAGGGATGTGAGGATCAAGGGATGAGGGAAGCGGATGAGAGAATAAGGGATGAGGGAAGGGGATGAGAGGACGAAGGGATGAGGGAAGGGGATGAGAGGACGAAGGGATGAGGGAAGGAATGTAGGGAGGGGATGGAGGGATTCGAGTATGAAGGGATGAGTGAGGAAATTAAGGGAGGCAGGGAGGGGATGAAGGGATGTGAGGATAAAGGGATGAGGGAAGGGATGGAGGGAGGGGATGGAGGGATGAGGGAAGGTATGGGAGGATGGGGATGAATGGAAGAGGGTGAAGATGCAAGGCTAAGGATTAATTGTATTTATATAGCGCCAATTCACAACTGCTGTATCTGTTTGGGGATTTATTGTCTTGTACAGCACTTTGGTTGGCATTATCACCGTTTAAATGTGCTTTATAAATAAAGGATGATGATGAAAGGATGAGGTTAAAGTTTTAGCTAGTTTTCTATTTAAGGAATCCCAGCAGATTGCATCGGGTCATTGACTGACAGTTGCGCCCCGTTGATGCAGGCTCCAACCACAGCAATCCCTCACACTGAGCAAGCTTGTAGCGTCAGTGGAGAGGAAAAACTCCCCTTTAACAGGTAGAAACCTCCAGCAGAACCTGGCTCAGTATGAGAGCCCATCTGCCACGACCGTCTGGGGGTTCGAGAAGACAGCAGAAACGCAGAAAGAACTAAAGAACTAATGCAAGAGATCTTTCTATATTAAAGAAAGTAAAAAGGATGAGGCCAATTAGAGGGTCGGGAAGGGATCGGAAGGGATCGGGTGCGATCGAGACAAACGAGGAGCACTAGGCGGGCTGAGTATATATTGACTGGAGAGGAATTAGATATGCAATCCAGGTGTAAGACGCCAGGTCAATCGAGTTCGGGTAGATTGCTGAGTGGTCCTGCTCCTGAACTTAAGCTAAAACATTAACTCCATTTCACTAGCTCGGACCATGCTTCAGAGTTCTGAATTTAAAAGTTTATTGAAGGAATGGAATGAGGGATAAAGGTCTGGGGAGATGCGCCGATGGAGGCTAGGGAGAAGACTCAGTGTGGGGGTGCAGCCTTCAGGAATTCATCTTTCCCGAGCATGCTCAAGACCCCCAAAGTTGGTCTTTGAGAAATTTACAAAGAGTGTGAGCGTTACGGAGATCCGCAAATTATTGCGGATGCAAGAGTGGTAAACTGGAGATGACCAGTGGCCTAGTATTTGGATTACATTGTTCGAGATGCCGTAAAGGGTGGCTGAGGTGGCTGCTCTTATGATGATGGAATGTACGGAGTAGACCTCGGGGGAGATGCCTGAACGAAACAGAATTGGGCGAGGGTGAGCATTATACTAGAACCTGGTGGCGAGGCTACCGGATTCTATGATGAAGAAGAGGATCGAATGGTGAGGCATAGCAGCTAATCTGGAGATGGGTTTGTAGGGGCTGAGGATGGATCTTAAGAGGAATCTGTGGATTTTAAAGGATGTGCCGAGCTGGTCGTTTTTACTTCTGTGGAGGGGTGGGACTGTTGAGGATGGAGTTCTGAGATGAGATGGTGAGGTCTGAGGACTTAGTTGTAGATTGTTGCTAAAACAGAGGGACCGAAGTTGGGTTAAGATCCGCAGCAGGCGCCAGGGATCTGAATTTTCTAAAAGAAAAATGAAAAGAGTCAGCAATACGATTTTGTTAGCCTGAAAATGAGCAGCACGAAGCAGGAACTGATGTTGGGCTGATGCAAGGGTGAGACTGCGGGTGAACTGCATGATTGAGGGAAAGCTTGACCGGCCTTTGTTTAACATATCTGGGTGGATGGGAATGGAGTGTTGAGACCATCTGTGCGCCCAAAGAAGGGCAGGAACCAATGTGAGATAGAGCTCATGGACAGCAGAAGAAGCAGACTGGAGCTTCAGGGAATCGAACTCCGAGGGCCAATCCAACGAACCAGATCCCGCCGTAGTAGCCACTGAAGCCTGCGAAGGGTGTCGCGTCTGTGTCATGTCATCGTAAACTTCAAAGAAATAAAACAGACGAAATGGGACTTCCAGGTAGGAATTTGCGAAGACAGATTTGCTGAGTAAGCAAATTTTGACGTATCATCGAAATGCGCATGCGCGGTGCTACAGGGTGGCACGAATTGAGGGGCAGCACGGGTAGTCGGAACCCCGCCAGTCGTGTCTGGACAGCGGCAACGGGGGATCGCCGATCTCGAGGTGAGGCCCTGGTGCAAATCCAGGAAGACTGGGGTGGGCAAGAAGGAAAGGGAAGAGGAAGCCAGCCCGAGCGAGCGCATGGATGGCCGCTACAAGACGCGGAAGATGAAGGGGGGGGGGCGGGGGGCATCCGTCCGAGAGAGCTGGAACGGGGAAGCCACAGCTGAAGAAGACGGGCTGGAATCCCGCTGGACCAACGAGAGCAGGACACTGCGGGAAACGGATGCACCACGGGCGGGTGACGGCCCGGCTGAGAAGGGATTGCCGCTGAGCAGCTCCTCCACAAACAGGATGTTCATGTCAAGAGAATGGAATGAATCCTGAAGGTAAGGTGTAAGCACACGCAAGCACAAAGGGTGCGAAAACGATCGAGACAAACGCGGAGCACTAGGCGGGCTGAGTTTATATTGACTGCAGGGGAATTAGATATGCGATCCAGGTGTAAGATGCCAGGTGAATCGAGTTTGGGTAGATTGCTGAGTGGGAATTGGATTTTGGGGCGTGGTCCTGCTCCTGAACTTAAAGTGTAACTGAACCCCCTGAAAAATCATAACTCCGCCCCCAGACAACATTTGAAAAATTCTACAAAGTGGGCGGTGCCAGGAGGCACGGAGGGGTATGGCCAAGTGTTGAGGAAAAGCGTAGGGGGAATGTGGGGGTGTGTTCTGGAGGACAATGACAGCTCGCTTAATGTGACACTGAAACATGGACAGTGACCAAAGCGACGTTGGCAGTTTTGCGACTGATCGATCTGATCAACATTCATCTGTTTTGAATGTTAGCCTATGTTAGCATTACCACTCAAAGACCAGGCTCCTCCTGTCTCCCTCTGCCACAGCAGCACCGAGCTCGGGCGGCGCTGGCTCGGTGCCCTGAACCAGGGGATCTCCTCCATCATCACCGGAGATAGAGGAGTAGAGGGAGGCTTTATGGAGCCCTGCGGCCGCGAGCCGTATCAATTGGAGCCGCTGGCTCAGGGCGCTGAGTCAGCGCTGCTGCTGAGGGAGAGAGAGACAGGATGGGTCCGGTCTCTGAATGGTAATGCTAACGTAGGCTAACATTCAAAACAGTATGTTAGCTATGCTAACTAAATGCTAATATGATAATAATGGTAACCTGAAAAACTCCAAACTCGCCACGGGGCCGGTATGTCTAATAGTTTTATACCCAAACGAACGAGGCGTGTCTGTGAGACCATGACTGCTGTGACACAGTCAATGCCTGTGACGTAGAGATGTACCGCTCTCCACCAATCACAAAATTCAAATGCAGTAGCCACCGTTCAACCCTAAGGGGGCAGCACTAAGACGTTTTTAGACCAAAAAGTGTAGAATTAAACAAGTTTACACCAAAATGTAAAAAAATCCCCAGAAACTGAAAGACTGCATTGGTAAAGACCCATTCATACAGTTTAGAAGCAAAAAAAGTTGTTTTGGGGTTTAGTTACTCTTTAAGCTAAAACATTAACTCAATTTAAGGCAAAATCATCACAGAAAAATTAAAAATGTCTTACAATAGAATATGTTAGGTGAAATGTCTTTTAATAACCACACTTTTTGCACTCTATTTCATGTTGAATCTATCTATCTACCTACCTATCTATCTATCTATCTATCTATCTATCTATCTATCTATCTATCTATCTATCTATCTATCTATCTATCTATCTATCTATCTATCTATCTATCTATCTATCTATCTATCTATCTATCTATCTATCTATCTATCTATCTATCTATCTATCTATCTATCTATCTATCCATTCATCCAACCATCTTTTCAGCTTAGACTGGAAAGTGTGCTCCTCTCAACACAGCAGGGGGCATCCTAACACAACAATTTCATGTTTCCATAACTTATTTTATTTTGACAGCACTTTTTACGTCTTTTTAAACCTGAAGAATATTTTGTGGCCTTATTTGATACCAAAACAATAGCCAAAATATAGTTTGATTTTGTTCTTTTCACAAAGTGTTTAAACTACATTTATAATTCAAATAATTAAGCTGAAGTACATCTGCAGCACTACTGCGATGTTTTGGAAGTTTTATTTTTCTGATAATTAACTTCAAGAACTTTTACCATGACTTACTGAAAGGTGTCATGCCATTTGTAGTATCATTGGAAACAAGAGACAATTCTTTCCAGATTGTTTCCTGCTGCAGATGTTGGCAACAGACAACAACAGAACAGAGACGTGACAGGATATCAGTTCAGGTTTTCAATGTTTTTTTGTTGTTGAGGTGTCTATGGAAACCAAATATGAAATTTGTTTTTTCTCAGGTTTAATCACTCATTCAAGTGTATTTATTTTCTGCCCTTGAAATCCTCATCCTTTGGAAAATTCCAGTTAAATGCCTTATTCCAGACAGATGATCCACAGAAACTGCAGTTTTACATTACAATTTTACAAATATCTGAAAGCTGCTCAGCTCGTGGGGGCACATAAGGATGTCTGCTTGGACAGCAACATGCACATTGTTTCCTCATGTGAATTACCCCATGGGGTCCCATTTGTTTTACAAGGGAAATCTCACTTGACTGGATTCCATCTTTAAAATTGTTTTAAGGCTTTTAAAACTTGTTTCTTTCCAGTTGCCATGTGTTCCTGTATCTTGTTGCAGATATGCATATGGGCCCCTTTTTCTGCTGCCTTGTTAAAATGTAGGTCATTCCTTCAAGTTTACGTGGAGAATATTCCCAAAAATTTCATTTGGTTTGTTTTAGAAATTTAGATCTATTATAACAATTGTTTCATTGATGACTGCTTGTTTTTTTGTAGAATTATCTGAAGCAGGATTGAGTTGTGTTCACTGATGTTGCGTTCCGTTTACATCTGAAGTCGGTACTTGGAGCTTGGTTTGATGTCACACCCGTGTAAACAGCATTCAGTTAACGTAGTCAGATAAGTTGGGATTCCAATATGATGACACCCAGGTAGTCATTGTTGGTAGTAAGGCAAGGCAAGGCAATTCTATTTGTATAGCACACTTTCATCAACAAGGTGATTCAAGGTGCTTTAAATGATTAGAGGTAAAATAAAAACAGCATTTAATCACAAAGCATATAAAGTAAAAGCAGCAATAAAGGAAGGAGCACACACAGATTCTTCAAGGCATTAAACAGCAAGAAACATAAACAAAACATGATACAACAAAGCATTACTCAAATGCAGCTCCAAACAGATACGTTTTTGGTTCTGATTTAAAAGAACTCAGTGTTTCAGCAGCTTTGCAGTTTCCTGGAAGTTTGTTCCAAATTAGATGAGCATAGAAACTGAAAGCTGCTTCTCCATGTTTGGTTCTAATTCTAGGGATGTTGAGTAGACTGGATTTAGAGGACCTGAGTGGTCTGGTGGGTTGGTATAGTAACAGCATATCTTTAATATACTTTGGTGCTAAGCCATTCACTGATTTATAAAGTAGTAAAAGTATAGTCAAGTCTATTCTCTGAGCTACAGGGAGCCAGTGTAAGGACTTTAGAACTGGGGTGATGTGCTCTACTTTCCTGGTTCTAGTGAGGACACGAGCAGCAGCGTTCTGGATCAGCTGCAGCTGTCTGATTGACTTTTTAGGCAGAACTGCGAAGACGCTTTTGCACTAGTCAATCCGACTAAAGATAAACGCATGGATGAGTTTTTTGAGGTCCTGTTGCGACATCATACCTTTTATCCTAGAAATGTTCTTCAAGTGATAGAAGGCTGATCTTGTTATTGCATTTATGTGACCCTGGAGGTTCAGGTCTGAGTCCATTACTACACCTAAATTCTGTGCCTGATCAGTAGTTTCTAGCTGTATTAACTGAAGCTGTGTGCTGACTCTTGATCGTTCGTCTTTAGGTCCAAAAGTAATTACTTCTGTTTTGTTTCTATTCAGCTCGAGAAAGTTATGGCACATCCATTCATTGATTTGCTTGATGCATTTACTTAGGGTTTGAATTGGTTCAAAGTCACCTGGCGACATCGTAATGTAAAGCTGAGTATCATCGGCATAGTTATGGTAACTAATGTTATTGGTTGTTATAATCTGGGCTAGTGGGAGTCATGACCTGTAATTTTCACTTTTCCATGAGAAAAAAGGTATGTTATGATTGCCTAACGATTATACACTGCCCGGGAAGCCGATATTTAAAAGTGAAGCGTTTGTTTACCCCTGGGTTCGTCAACCAGCCCACGTGCATGCGCACTCAAATACGTGGTATTAATTTCTGGCCGACTTGACGTCAAGTCGGCGCAGGATATACCATATATAGACATTGCAGACCTACCTATGCTGCAGGAAGCCCGCCCTGCTCCTCTCCCCCTCGCTCCTCTCCCCCTCATATTCAGTCAAGCGCCGCCATTACTGAATTCTAGTGATGGGAATTCCAGCTCTTTTTGGAGAGCCAGTTCTTTTGGCTTGGCTCACCATAAAGAGCCGGCTCTTTCGGCTCCTCAGATTTTCTGTTGCTTAAAGTGTATTTATTACCAAAATTAATGCAAAACGATGTGTACCAAATGTACCAAAACAAGCAAGGGGAAATAAAAAAATTTTAAAAAACGGCTCCCAACGACGAACCGACTCCAATCGTTCACTTCAAAGAGTTAGCTCCTAGAGCCGGTTCATTCACGACCGACACATCACCGATTCGAAGTACGAACTCTACCGTGAAAGATGCAGAAAGTTTCTTCACGCAATGATGCATGAAGAAGACATATTCGTGTCAGCCTTTTATTTTAATCAGCTAAATCAGCTAAAACCATTTATACCAGAAACGTAGTGCACACGTGAGTTGCCCTGTTTTGACTGCCAGAATCAACATGGAAATATTTTTTCAATTTTTTTGACGGCGGAATCCTTTACGAATTTGGAACAATATCAGGCGAAGTTGCCATCGAAGCTCCGTTTGGAAAAAGGGGCCATTCCAACAATCAGAGACTTGCCTGCAATTGAAACAGTAAGGCTGTGTTTTTATTGCTCTGCTGTGTGTAACAAACAGCAGCTAACTGCTAATGTGGCTATTGTATGCTAGCGGGAGCAGTAGATATGGGTTAAGCGTTACCTGCGGTGTCAACCCCCCTCCTTCCTGCCACCAATCAACACGCCCCTCATTTGCATTATTACAATGCCCGTCCAGGACAGCCAAAGTATCGCATCAGATCTCGCGAGACAATAATGCCTTCAGAAATAAGGGTCAGAGGAGCTCTGTGTTAATTTTTTTCAACTTTTTTTTTTAGAAGGGCCTAAAAGACTATAATAGAGCGTTGGTATCCAAGATAATACTAGGTTATGACTCCTTTAAATAGGAGGGGCCCTAAGATGGAGCCCTGGGGCACCCCACATGTGATTTCTGTTCGTTCTGATGAAAAGTTTCCTATTGAAACAAAAAAGTCCCTGTTCTTTAGGTAGGAGTCAAACCAGCCAAGTACTGTACCGGAGAGTCCAACCCAGCTCTCCAGTCGTTCTAATAGTATATGATGATCAACAGTGTCAAATGCTGCCCTGAGATCCAACAGAACCAGTACTGTGGTTCTACCACAGTCTGTATTTATGCGGATGTTATTGAAAACTTTGACGAGGGCAGTCTCAGTGCTGTGGTGAGCACGGAAACCAGACTGACAAACATCAAAGCGGTTGGTCATTGCTATGAAGCTTTTTTACTGCTGAAACACAGCTTTTTCAATAATCTTACTGATGAATGGACGATTAGAGATCGGCCTGTAGTTCTGCATTAACGTGTTGTCCAGTACAAAGATTGTCTTAAGCTGTACTTTCCACATGCAAACACCACTTTTCTTTTATATTTTAGATGCCCTCTTTTAGGGCTGGGCGATAAATCGATTTTATCGATTAATTCGAATTTGCCATTTAAGAAGATTTATTTTTGGGAAAATCAAGATTTTTCACACAACTTTGAATTGAGGTAGACTCCCAAAGGAGATATTAAAATAAGAGTTTAAAAAAAAGATTCTGTCATTTGTTATTTCTGTTTAAGAAAGTAAAGGGAGAAATAAAGAAATCGGATTTGGAGTGAAAAAATCTGAGATTTTATTTTCAGGCCATATCGCCCAGCCCTACCCTCTTTCTAGCGTGTCTTGGAAAATAAATATCATCCTACCACAGCTACTATTGTTAATGCGAGGAGCAGCCATATTGAAATTGAAAGTCGGCGCAATAAAAAAATCTCAGATTTGCCAGATTGGACCAGTGATAACATGTTTAGCCACATGCTATCATTCCACCAATGGTTGTCCGGGTGGTTTCCTGCAAACGATGTGGGCTAAAGTGATTACTGGCGAACATTTTTGGGGAAAACCTAGTCTGATCCGGAGAGACAGCATCCATCCCACTTGGGATGGAGCAGCTCTTCTTTCTAAAACTAGTCCACCAAAACACTGACAACCCAGGATCCAGACCAGGAAGCAGAGTCGTAGTTTAACCCACCTCTCGGCAGTTTCTGTACTGTTACCCACCCATTACCTCATTCAGACAGTGTCTTGCCCACTGCCAAAATCAAATGGATTAAAAGTTAACCTAACAAGAGCAAATCATGAAAATCTCATGAAGATAAATACGATTTTGACAAACCTGAAAAATAAAACTATTTATTGTGGTTTATTGAACATATGATCTATTTTCTCAAAGACTTTGTTAGTAAATTACTTGATTTGTGATAATCACATTAATTTGTTTTGTCTCACAGAAACCTGGCTGCAGCAGGATGATTATGTCAGTATAAATGAGTCAACTTCTACCACCGTCTTCTCCCGCCGTTCTGGCTTCCCAGCGTTTGTTCTTCTTTGTACTAAGTTCATCTATGTGAGTTCCATTTTTATCTACATTAAAATCTATTCATTACACAAAGTTCTCTGCTTTTGGGTCCTCCTTACAAGATCATGACAGTTACTTCCTCATTGTGTTTGGCATTAGATAGTGTAGCCCCTTTAAAAAAGAAAGTGATTAGCCATAGGAGGCTGACTCCCTGGTTCAATGTAGAGCTGTGTACTCTTAAAGCAGGATACTAGGAAATTAAAGAGAAAATGACACTCTACACACCTAGAGCATTCCTATTTAACCTGGAAAAACAGTCTGCTGCTGTATAAAAAACCCTTGAACAAGCTAGAACATCATATTTTTCATCATTGATAGAGGCATAGAAGAACAATCCTATGTTTCTTTTTAGTACAGTTGCCAAGCTTACACAGAGTCATAGCTCTGTTTAGCCAACTATTCCCCCAGCTCTTAGTAGTGACGACCTTATGGGATTCTTCATAAATAAAATGAATTCCATCAAAAATCAGAGAGAATTGTAGAACCTGTTATCGAAGTTCTTTAATTAAAGAGAGGAGAAAGATTTCTTCAGATACTTGGAGGTTTTAATACAGACTTGGTTGATCAAACAAGGAGGTACAGCGTTAACAAAGAAAATATGTGATACTGACCTCCCTTCCAAAACAAGACACAGGATTAAATAGGTTCAGTAATCATGAGCCTATCACCTATGATATTACAAACAAACATTTCTCAGTCGGTAAGCATTTGACTCATTAGGCGTTGAAGATTTGATATAGAAGCATAATCAATGTATGTCAGGACGTTCTTAGACTTAAAAGAGAGTTGCCATGCCAACCCAGGCTGTAAGAGTCTGAATCAGCAGGTTTGTCCTGACCTAAATTCATACAGTGTCACATAATCAGATTGGTCACCATATCATAAAGAAAAGACACATAGTAACTATCAGTAACTATCAGCATGTGAACTACACAGAACCGATCATTCTTAACATTACATTTCTTCCACAATAGTACTCCCTTTTTATCATATCTGTGATAAACAAAACAAAAACAAAAATAAATGATTAAGAATGGCTCATTTGAAACTAACACTAATGAGAAGGCAGGCAGTAGAAAAAAAACCCAATACCAAATGATTTTTGTGGATTACATGTCACAGTAAATCAACTTCTGAACAAAATGATGAGTTCTATACACCCTTCTTGATGACAGTTATTGGACCCGATGCTGCACCACATTCAAAAAACCCAGGCGTGTAAGATGATCAACCTCCAACCTATGGTTGTGTTTGTCGTCTCACGACTTCTTGGGTGAAAAAGAATGTGGCGACTCCTTTGCCCCCAAGGTAGCGATTTCTGCATCGCTCGTCATCAAAATCAGGATGTCTAAGAAATAACAGCAAAATAGAGAAGAAAAAAAAACTATTTTTAGGCAGGATCAGTAAAGTCCACCATGAATGAGTAAAATAAATTTTGCACAAATTTAAACGTGTACTCTTCCCTTAAATGAGGCTTGCATCCATTGTGAAAACCCCGAAATCAAAAGATCGTTAGTAACTCATTTGTCAGTGCCACAGTGACCCTTTAAAGAGATTATGGAAAAAACAGATCAGTAGTAATCAATAACAATAGACTCAATTTCAGTACTGATTCACTGCTCATAAATGAATTTATAATATCCTCCCCTTATTCATAGATTAATATGAATAACCAAAAGAATGAAATAACTGAAAAAGGAAATAATTGTTGAATAACAATGAACTGGAATTGAATAAGAAAAATAAAATAAAATAAAAATAAAAAATAAAAAGGAAACATAACTGAAATCACATAAACGACCTACTAATGAAAGAATAATAAAAAATATAATTGAAAAATGAAAATCAGCCCCTTTTTCTCTCTGCTTTACCTGGGATGAGACTCTGCTAAATTTTCATGGAACTGCCATGGAGGAACACAAGTGTCATGGTTCCCAGGTGTTTGTGTTTTGTTAGTTATTTTCCTTATTTAGTTCTATTATCATGTTCAGTTATTCTTTGTTTCTACTAGTTATTTCTGCACTTTCTTGTTTCCATATTTCTCCTTGTTCTTAGATGTTTTTCACCCTTTGCTCCTTTCTATTTGTATTCCTCTTTAGATAGTGTCCTTATTTATTTCTTCCTTCTGTTCTCCACTGTTTCAGTTAGATTCCTCCCTTGACCTATTATCCTTTCTAGTTTCTTAGAGTCTTCTGTCACCCAGCCATTTTACCTCCTGTCCCAGTAGATTACTTCCACCTGCTCTCTCCCTCTCACCTGCATCTGCTCTCACTAATTGGTCATTGGTCTTCTCAGTCACTTCCTCATTTTCATCCCCAGTATATATTCACCTCTCCTTCAGTCACTACTCGCTGGTCAGTCGTCATTCTTTCCCTGTCTGGTTCCTGTTTCCTCCTCATCTCTGCATTTTTGGTTCTCCTAGATCTGTAAGTTTGCTCCTTGTTTTTGTTATAAATAAATCCTTTAAGTTTTATTCTTTGCTGCCTTTGGGTCCTTATAACACCCAGACATGACAACAAGAGAGTAGTTAGAGAAAAAAACATCAGAAAACCTAATTCACAAGGTGATTTAAATGTAATCGTCATACACCTGTAATTCAATTACTCATATAGCTCGAGGTCATCAAGCGTGTCCACGTCACATCGATTGTCTCCATTCCCTTCATCTCATCTTTCGGCGTCTTCATCAGGTTCGTTTGCATCTGTCGACTCAGCCAGAGATTTTGCTAACATCTGATGTGTAAAAGCTCTGTCAAACACTCTGATCGCCAGACCTCTAATGCATGGAATGACACAACAACCACACACAGAGAAAACTACAAATGCTGTAATACAAGCCCCAAGCACAGAAATAGCTAGTGATTTCCACTCACCCAATACAGAATCCAACCAATCACTCAGACCTCCTAGATTAGTGTTTACACCAGCATTATTAGCAAGGCCCTCTTTCATGACTCTCAGGCCTTCTAAAGCTCTTGATACACTGCTATTAGTATCTGTGTTTCCCGGGATATAGGTAACACAGATTGATCAAAATTGACTCAACCCCTGCTAGAATCTGAATCCTAGCTTAAAATTAATCTGGGACCCCGCGTGGCACACAAATCACGTCAAGGTAAACATGCTCATCAAAGCTGCCTGGAACAGGTGCTTCTCTCCTAGACATGTGATGTGAGAAAACTGCACTTTCCTGGAATGGATCAATTGCAATCGAGACATCATAAGCTAACATCACGTGAGCACACATACCTACCCAATTGGGCGGAAGAATGGATCTCAGCTTGCCATCGCCACAAACCCAGTAAACGTCTGGTTCCGCCTGTTCCTGTTTCAAATCCATCTACACAGGTGAAGCTCAGAAGAACAGGTCCAGTAATCAATAGTTGTATCATCTCTAATCTTGTCAGATTTCCAGTACTCAGAAATCAAACATCAAACATACCACTGTTTGAACAATGATCGAGCCCATGGCTGAACTTAGCAAAAACTGGAAAGAAATGTCTAGGAAGACATGGTTTGTTCCCAACAGAAAACCACACTCCCTCATTTTTCTTTCAACCTGCCTTCTTCCAGGGCCAGCGACCTGGGGTGCATTCAAAATGGGCTTACCATCAGACTTGACAAATCTGCAGTGCTTCCAGAGCTCCCCGAAATGATGCACAATACCCACAGCATAGCTGCTGTCTGACCATACATTAACTGCCTTGTCCTTTGCCAGCTCACAGGCCCTGGTTAAAGCCTTCAACTCGTCTGTCTGCGCAGAGAAATTAGACGGGAGGCTTCCTGCAGACAGAGTACAATGATCAGAGCAAACAGCAAACCCCAACCGATTTTTTTCCCCATCGGGTCTCTGAAAGCTAACCCGTCCACATAAAGTATCAAGTCAGGGTTCTGCAGGGGTGTGTTAGTCAAGTCAGGTCGTGGTGTACACAGTACCTCTAATTCTGCCTGGCAGTCATGGAGTTCCCCGTCATCGTCCGTAGGCAGCAAACTGGCAGCATTTAGTCCCGTACACCTTCTCACTGTTATATTCGGCAAATTTAACAGAATTGAAGAATACCTTAACCATCTTGCTGCAGACAGGTGCGACGTTCTCTGCTCCAATAAAATAATTGCAACGTTATGTGGAACAAATACAGTGAGAGGAGAGTACATCACTATGTCTCTAGAGGCTAAAACAGCCTTTTCAGCTGCCACGACTGATCTCAGACAAGCCGGGAGCCCAGCTGCAACTGGATCAAGTTTTGCAGAGTAGTAAGTGACCGGACGTTTCAAACCACAATGTTCTTGCAAGAGCACAGAAACCATGCACCCATTTTTCTCATCAACAATCTGAAAAAATGGTTTTTGTGGGTCTGGCAGTGCCAGTGCTGGGGGGATTGCAGTTCCCTCTTCAGTTCCTCAAATGCTTGCAATGCCTCAGGGCACCACTGGATGGCGGCAGAGGCCACATATTTTTCCCATGTATCAGCTCAGACGATGGCTTTTCTAATACTGCATAGTTTGGAATGAAATTCCTACAGTAAGAAGTTAAGCCTAAAAAAGACATTTGTTTCTTGGTGATGGTTTTAGAAATCTGATGCACAGCTTTGATCCTTTTAGTAGACAAAGACTGTGCTTTTTGAGACAACGTGACCAAGAAAAGTGACCTTATGTCACAAACTGCAGTTTTGACAAACTAGCTTTATGTCCAAATGCATGCAAATGCCTCAACAACGCAATAGTGCCTGTTTTACACTGTTTTTCCGACGGTGCACACAATAACAGATCATCCACATATTGAATCAGAACTGATCCGGGAGACAGATCGAGTCCCTCCAAACTCTCTTTAAGTGCCATGTTAAAAAGGGTAGGAGTCTCGATGTACCCCTGTGGGAGGTGGGTAAACGTGTAATCTTTCCTTTCATACTCAAAAGCAAACCAGAACTGACTGTCCGGGTCTACTGGCACACTGAAGAACGCATTACTCAGGTCAACAACTGAAAAATGAGTAGCTGAAGGTGGAACCTGTGACAATAGTACACGGGTTCGGTGAACTGGCGGCGCGACTGATTATTGATTCATTTGTCCGTTTCAGATCTAACACGAAACGCCATTCTTCACCTCTGACTTTTTCCACTGGAAAAATCGGACATCGGACCGGGGAATCCGTGCATCCGATAATTATCCCCGAGTTTAACAGAGCATCAAACACTGGTTTTATTCCACGAACTGCTTCAGCCTTTAACGGGTACTGGCGTTGAACTGGACGAAAGGATGACTTTGGTGTGATTTTGACAGGATTACAACCCTTAATTAAACCCACATCATAAGAATTTTTTGCCCACAAGTCAGATGAGATCTGCTGTAGGGGGAGGGGTATTGAGGGGTTGATTTCTGCATTTTTTTTTCTGTGGTTTTTTCATGTAGAAATGCGTGTGACAGCATCTCCTCAGAGTCATCAGTTAAATGACCTACTCTGGTGACCTGCACAGTGCAATGGAGTGGGCGTTTAAAAAGGTGCGCAGATTTTGAGTAAAAAACGGAGGTGTCGCGCTGTGTTTGCTCCCAATCAGAAACTGACTGAGCTCGGTGAACAAGTTTTTCCACCATTTCGCCCCAGCCGGTTTAGAAAGAGAAATTATGGATTTTCGTGAAGTTGGTAAAGTGTTTGCTGTTCAGATGTGAGGCAGACATTCAGTGCAGCTGAATGTGTGTCCCAAACCACGGAAGTTATGTTCAATGTGTCTGTGTCTGAGCTAAACCATGTCTGCTCATACTCCGTGTCCGGTCCTGTAGAAGTGTGTGATGTGCAATGGAGGTCTCCTTCCGGCATAAAAACAGATGCTGGACTCACCAGATTCTGAGCCAAATAACGGAGGGATTTTGCTTTTTTACTTTCTTTCAGCTTCCACTCATATTCATGTTTGAGGTCGTGAGGGCTGTACCTCACTGCCGTCAAAACTGAGTCCTCGTGAGCTGGTACAACTTGGATGCCTTGTGGTGATGAAAAAAGAGCAATATTTAGTTTGCACATCAGGTATCTTCCTAATAAATTTACAGGACATTGTTGAGAAATCAGAAAACCGTGTTTGAAAGCTGGCCCCTCTCCCAGCTGACAGCGAAGAGGGTAGCTAAAACGTTCTTTTACAACCTGACCGGAGGTGGAGATAGAAAAAACATGGTTGCCGCTCATTTTGGATGTGGTTGTAGTTCCGTATTTTTCAGAACCGAATGCGTTGCTCCGGAATCCACCATGAACTCCACAGATGATTCTGAAATTTTTAGAGACAGTATAGGTAAGGCCTTGTATGCTTCTGAAGTGAGGTGAGCATACGTACCAGTTGGTGTTGTTTGTTGTTTCTCTAAATGTTCAATGGCTTCTGTAATCAAGTTGTGAGGGTTAGTTTTATTAGAGCAAAAAGCAGATTCTTCCTTGCAAAGAGCAGAATTTTCATTGGAAATTGCAGATTTTTCATTGTCAACAAGTTTTTTTTATCACAAAAAACAGTTTGTTTATCTCTTTCAATGTGATTGGATGTGTCTGTGTGTATTTTTGTGCTTGTCAGACCCGCAGATCCATCGGTTGGCAAAATGGAGAATTCTCCTTTCTGTTCATTACTGGAACATTTTCGTAGTCGGCTAGCCCAACTGGCTTGGTGACGGCCTCTCCGTGTGGGTGCTGAAGCCTGCCCACATTGGTCTTGAAAATGTCCACGTCTCCCGCAGCGATAGCAACGGTCATTGTCCTCTGGAGAAACTCTGCGGTAATCAGCTGACTGCGGACGACTGTTGGGTTGCACTCTGTGTCTTTGTCCACCTCTGAAATGGCGTCGGCCTCTCATCCTGTGACCCTGTGTCACGGCTGTGTACATCGTTAAAGCCGCATTATGCAAATCACTTTCTCTTTTTGTCTTTAAGTCATTTTCTCTCCTCTTTATGAGTCTCTCAGAATGCAAAACATATTTGCGCAGTTCAGGATAGTTCATTCCTTGGTCCAATCCAATATATTTATCAATTACCTCGGTCCGAAGTTCCAGAAGCAGCTGAGCCAGAATTCGATCGCAAAGCATCGACTCCTAGACCGAACCACGTATCTCCTCTGGCTTTGTTAGTCCGCTGTGTCTCTCAAATGCTTCCTCCAGTCTGTGGAGAAAGTCATCCATGGCCTCGTCCGGCCTTTGCTTTACAGAATGTAAAACAGTTAAATTTGGCTTGGTGGGAAACTCTTTATCAATTGCTTTACACAGTTTCATGATAGCCACATAATACTCAGTGTTTGCTCCTCTTTCCTTAGCTGATGGCTCTTCAGCTGATGGTACCTCTTTCATGCGGATATTAGGGTCAGGTAAGCTATCAGCTAGCTTGCTAGCATCTGCAGCTTTCAACTTCTTCTTTAGTACCCGCCTGATTTCTGCTCCCGTGGGAAGGAATGACAAACAGAATTCCTCCAGCTCCGCAGCGAAGACTTTTCCGTTCCCCACAACTTCAGGGAGGCGTCCGATAGCGTCCTCTATGTCTCCATCAGTTCAGGGCCGAAAAACCATTGTTGGCCCATTATTTCCTGCAACTTCCAACATGGGAGCCGAAAAGATATAGTTAGCAGCCTGTGGTAGGCTTACCTCAGCAGGATTTTGCTCCACTGCAGTTCTGCTGTCTTTTCCTCTCGTTCTGGAGGACGGGGGGGAGAGCAAGATGGCAGCTTGTTTACAAATTGATTTGATGTGCGGTACTCTGGGTTGGTGGGCTGTGGCGCTGGGTCATCGGCGATTGGTGATTTGGGCTCCGCCTTTTTTGACGTTCCAACACGTGCCTCTGGTTGTCCCTGCTGCCCATCATCTTATTGACCCACCTCTGCTTGCTCGGATTGGCTGCTTCTCCCTTCACTTCTTTCGTAGCCGTCGTTGATTGGTGCGTCGGTAGAGCACAGTCCAGATCCAGATCAAGCTTCGAAACGGAGAGCGCTTGTAGATCTCCAATCATCTCCTCGTCTGAAAAATAGGAAGGAGGTCTAGGCAGATTTTGTACAGATCTAATCGCCTCAGGACATGAAGGTCTGACATGTTCATTTGTTGATGTGAGATCAGCTGGCGCGGATGGTTGTTTCTGAAAATGTGTCTGCTTTTATTGTGTTTATGTGTGGAGCGATCAGGTTTTAAAGACGTATTATCAGTTCTGCCTGTCACAGTGCAGTGCCAGAATTGTCTGTTCCTCCACCTAAATTTCTAAAACCGGCTTTTCGCTCGCAGCATTTTGCTTCATTCATCCAGGTCTCCCAACAACGTTTAGGCTTTTCAAACTTTTTATAGTCAGTACAAACATAGTTTTTTTTTAAGCCGTTCCCATTCTAGGTCTCTTTTTTTCCCCAGTATTTTCGAGTTCAGATATATCTAAACTGCCCCTGATAGGGAAGTTCCACTCCGATATTCAGAAATTAACATTGTCCAGAATTTCTGTCCTGTACTTTTCAGCCATCAAACGACATATCTTACTGTCTGGAGGAGGAGAACTTGAGTTTACAGACCCCATTTTTATGCGCTGCTATTTTATTATATTTTTAAACTGTAGGAACACTTTCTTTTTCGGCGAAAAAAGCTAAAAACTCACCCACTGGTTAATTACTCGAGATTAATTAAACAGCCCCAGTTTGTTTAGAGAACCAAAACAGGCAGCACTCTTTCTTGTTATCAAAGCACAGAAAAACACTTATCTATACTCTTTTTCAAAGCGAAAGTATATGAAAATGCTACCTCTTTTGTTTCATTTTTTTCTCAACAGACTAATTAATTTTATGGAAAGAATCACTCTCACCGTTTCCCTTCTCTCAAGGAGAGACCGGGTTGGAATTCCAGGCGGCGGTCTGTCTGAAACAAGAGAACCAAGTCCCTTCCTGCTCCTTAAGGCTATATGGAGGTTCGAAGGCCGGGGGCTGCTCCTCTCCGGGTCTTTTGTGACTTCTTGGTGGCTCTCTTCCAGTCCTTCCGCTCGTTGGAATCCACGTTAGGTGCCAAAATTGTTATAGAAGTTCTTTAATAAAAGAGATGAGAGAGATTCCTTCAGATACTCTGAGGTTTTAATACAGACTTGATTGATCAAACAAGGAGGTACAGCGTTAACAGAGAAAATATGCGATACTGACCTCCCTTCCAAAACAAGACACAGGATTATATAGGTTCAGTAATCATGAGCTTATCACCTATGATATTACAAACAAACATTTCTCAGTCGGTAAGCATTTGACTCATTAGGCATAGAAGATTTGATATAGAAGCATTATCAATGTATGTCAGGACGTTCTTAGACATAAAAGAGAGTTGCCATGCCAACCCAGGCTGTAAGAGTCTGAATCAGCAGGTTTGCCCTGACCTAAATTCATACAGTGTCACATAATCAGATTGGTCACTATATCATAAACAAAAGACACATAGTAACTATCAGTATGTGAACTACACAGAACCGATCATTCTTAACATTACATTTCTTCCACAATAAACCTAATTTGTGTTTGGACTGTTTTGATTCAGTCGAGCTTTCAGAATTATCAAAAATATTAGCCTCATCTAAACCAAATCGGTTAACGAAGTGTTCCCTTTCGTTCCTTGTCCCATTTTAGATATGATGAATCTATCGTTAGTAAATCGATACGTACCACAGGAATTTAAAGTTGCTATAATTAAACCTTTACTTAAGAAACCTTCCTTTGATCAAGATGACTTAGTTAATTACAGACCTATACCTAACCTTCCTTTTTTATCCAAAATCCTTGAGAAAATAGTTGCTAATCAAGTATGCGAGCATCTAAACAGTAACAACCTGTTTGAAGAGTTTCACCCTTCAAACAGCTCATCGTAGCACTGAGACAGCACTGTTGCATATAAAGCCCTTAATAATCCAGCTCCATTATACATCAGAGATCTGATTGTTTTATATGTTACTAACAGAGCATTTCGCTCTCAGACTGCAGACTTATTGGTGGTTGCTAGGATTTCTAAAAGTAAAATGGGAGGCAGATGTTTTAGTTATCAGGTTCTTCTCCTGTGGAACCAGCTCCCATTTTTAGTCCATGAGGCAGACACTCTGTCTACTCTTAAGGCCGGGCATAAAACTTTCCTTTTTGATAAAGCTTATAGTTAGAGTGGCTTAGGTCATCCTGAGCTGTCTCTGTAGTTCTGCTGCTATAGGCTTAGACTGCTGGAGGACAGACTAACCACTTTTCTTCACTCGGCTACTTTTCTCTTCTACTACTCTTCAGTTGTATTATTTGCTGTTATTTTGACTGTTAACTTTGTTTTCACTCAGTGTTTTTCTCTCCATGGAAGCTACACCTGTTCTGGTATAATTCTTAGCTACAATGCCCTGTTGGACAAGGGGCATCAACTGGGATGATGCTCCCAGTAACTGAACATACCTGGTGTCCTGTTATCAACTTTTCACTTTCTTTAATATAGAAAGTACTCTTACATCAGTTCTTCTGTTCTGTGTTTCTGCTCTGTCTTCTATAACCCCCAGACGGTTGTGGCAGATGGCCGCTCGTACTGAGGCAGGTTCTGCTGGAGGTTTCTTCCTGTTACAGTTTTTCTCGATTGCTAAAACACATTTCTTGAAAGCAGCTCACCTTTTCTCTAAACTGTGAACACAAAACCCAATTTTCAAGCTACATTCACAAAACCTCAGACTCTTCTTGCAAAACCAAACTTTCACCTCAAAACAGTTCAATCTGTGCTCAAAACTGAACTATGTTGTCAAATCGTGCCCCGAGTCAATCAAAATTAAAAACACTACTGAACAGTCACTAAACACTACGTAGAAAAATAGAAAACACAATACTCAGGACATGAAGCTGGAGAAATAAATGTTTATTGTTCACTGTTGGCTAAATGCAAGTTGCAAAAAAAAAGGAAAAGTGCATTTAGCACTTGTACAAAAAGACAAAACAGAAATCTAGTGCATTTACATGTACTGTTTCACTTTTAAAAACAAACAGAAATCATATGTGCTTGCCACTTGTGTACAGTAAGCCTATGTATACTGTAAATAAAGTAAAAAAAATACAAATAAGTGAATTATTCAGCCACAGCATCATGTCTCCGTACTGGGTCAGGCCACAGGACTTCATCCACATCACAGGCCACATTTTGTCTGGCCAGGCAACGGGGAAAAAAACCCCCTGGCATGCCGTATCCAGGCTTGGCATGCCTCCAAACCTACGTCACCACAGGCAAGTCCCATGGCTTGCAAGAGATTTACCCTGGTGTAAGGTTGGCGTTCATATACCTTCCACCGCCATGAGGAGAAGAATTCCTCAATGGGGTTTAGGAAAGGGGAGTACGGTGGAAGGCAAAGATTGATAAAATGTTGGTTCATATTGAACCACTCTCTAACCTGGAGGGCTCTGTGAAAACTCACATTATCCCAAACAACAACATAGATGGGATGCTCATCCTGCTGCCCCAACAGAGCATCTTGCATGTTATTGAGGAAAATGAGGAGCTGGTGAGTGTTGTAGGGCCCCAGGCTGGCATGATGGTGGACAACCCCATGATTGCTGATGGCTGCACATAATGTGACATTGCCACCACGCTGCCCAGGAACACCAACCATGGCCCGATGGCCAATCACATTACGGCCTCTCCTTCTCCTTTTGGTGAGATTAAACCCAGCTTCATCCATATAGATGTATTCATGGGGTCTT
Organism: Valencia hispanica; assembly: GCA_963556495.2. Taxonomy (NCBI): domain Eukaryota; kingdom Metazoa; phylum Chordata; class Actinopteri; order Cyprinodontiformes; family Valenciidae; genus Valencia; species Valencia hispanica. The sequence continues at coordinate 46,218,818 of OY747709.1, read as the reverse complement.
TCCATTGCATCCAGTTCAAAAACCCTCTGTAGAAATAGATATAGTTCTGTAAGTGATACGGAAAGTGATTTAGGCCACTACAGTAAATCACTACAGTAATCAACATTGAATGTTTTTGGATGTATGCCAACCTGTACATACTGGAATCTTTGCTCTTTTACTCTGTCTGAGTTGCGGTCAAAAGGCACTCTGTATAGCTGTTTCATGCGCAGGCTGTTGCGCTTGAGGACATGATCAACAGTAGAGAGGCTGACAGTGTTCATACCCTCAAAATTTACATGGTCCTCAATGATCTTCTGCTGAATTTCACGCAGTTTAATGGCATTGTTCTCACGGACCATATCAACAATTAGGGTCTCTTGGTGTGGGGAGAACATACCTGTCCTGCCACCCCCATGTGGCAGTCTTTCAATTCTACAAAAAGAGAACATGGAGTTACAAAAAATATACATGGAATACTAGGCCTACAAACAGTTAGACCAACCCTCCATTACAATACTACAGTACATTGGTACAGTGGTGTACTGGAACATGTATTTACTTACAGTATACTGTGATACAGTATATAGTATGTCTTACGGTAATTGCTGTCAGCATTTACATACTAGACTATAATTTAAAAAAAAGGTAATTACCTGTTCTCTTCTCTAAATCTTCGGATTATGGTGGACACAATGAATCTACTGAGGTTTGGTTGTACCCTTTGTCCAGCCTCCCTCATGCTCATACCATGGACAAGAACATGGTCAATCACAGTAGCTCTGATTTCATCAGATATTACTGTGTTTTGTCTTTGCTGACCACCTTGACCACCTCTCACACGGACTCTTCCTCTCAGATTTCTATCCATTGTAAGACCATGTTCCCTCACATCATTAGCCACAAGTGTGATCAATTTTGAGTTGTGTTCAACTGGTGACACCTGTGCTTTCATTGTGTTTGACTTTTGTCACTTGTGCTCACCATTCTGCAGCACAGGTGCATCACAATGAAAATGTGTTGACAAGTTGTGTCTAAACTGGTGAAACGTGCTTATGGTTTTGCCAAAGGAGTGATTGATTCAATCAATGTGTTCAGGCAACTGAGCATTTGGTTCAGACAATAGGGTTTAGTGTTTTAGCAATTGAGAAAAACTGTAAAGGGGAGTTTTTCCTCTCCACTTGTTGCTACATGCTTGCTCAGTATGAGGGATTGCTGTGGTTGGAGTCTGCATCAACGGGGCGTAACTGCCAGTCAATGACTAGATGCAATCTGCTGGGATTCCTTAAATAGGAACCTAACTAAAACTTTAAACTGATTGGAATGTTTGTATGATTGTATTGAAATGACTTTTCTTGTAAAGTGCCTTGAAATTACATCTGTTGTGAATCTGTGCTATATAAATGAACTCAATTGAATTGAAGCATCTGTACAATAAATGTATGTTTGTGCACATAAAACAGCAACATACTATTTACAAGAAAGAAAAGACTTTGAAAATGTCAGCCAGGATATTCAAGTAACAGCAAGAATGTTATTTGAAAGGAGAAAAATGGCAAACAGCAGGGATATTAACAATCAATAAGTTTGAGTTTGTTGGGAGCAGGGATGGTTTAAAAAGTCTAACATCTGCTGAGCACCTTTTTGCTCCCAGGATGCAGCAGTCTTTCAATGAAGGAGCTCTCCAGCCCTGCAACATCTTCATACATAAAACAATACAAATAATTTCTCTAAATATAAAAATTACTATTTTACTGGATTTCATCATATTTGCTGTTTTTGTTTTAGGTTGGTAAGTATATTATATTGTATCAGTTGGTAAGTATATTATATTGTCAAAGAACTTATACGTAATGGTGTTATTATAAGAAATTTAGAAAATATCTTCTGGATTATCTCTGTCAGTACAAAACAAGCACACATATGGCTCCTTAGACAAGGCAAAGGAATTTTATTTGTATAGCACACTTTCAACAACAAGGTAATTCAAGGTGCTTTACATGATTAAGGGGTAAAATAAAAAAGCAGTAAAACACAGACAAAGCATATAAAGTAAAAACAGCAATTGAGCAAGAAGCATGCACAAAAAATATCATACATTACAGCATTACTCAAAGGATGCTCCAAACAGATATGTTTTTAGATGTGATTTAAAATAACTCATTGTTTCAGCAGCTTTGCAGTTTTCTGGAAGTTTGTTCCAGATTAGAGGAACATAGAAACTGAAAGCTGCTTCTCCATGTTTGGTTCTGATTCCAGGGATGCTGAGTAGAAGGGAAGGTGTGAGGACCATCACAGGTTACAGCACAAAGACCAGAGTTACAGAGGAGACAGTGGAGAGGGTGAATGAACTAAATGACTTCTTCAACCGGTTCAACCGGACCCTGTCCCCTCAACCCCCACCACCTCCCTCAGCACAGTCATCTCTCCTTCTTCCTCCACACATCTTCCCCCGAACACCACAACACCCCTCTTTCTCTCCTCCCCCACCTCAACACAGTCTCCACCACACTTCACCACAGACCAGGTCAGAGGACAGCTGAGGAAGATCCGGCACAGGAAAGCAGCAGGCCCGGACAAAGTGTGTCCAAGACTTCTGAAGACCTGTGCTGCAGAACTGGGAGAACCACTTCAGTGGATCTTCAACCTTAGCCTGCAGCTGGGGAGAGTGCCCACCCTCTGGAAGCAATCCTGCATCGTTCCAGTCCCGAAAAAGAACCGGCCCAGTGAACTAACTGACTTCCGTCCGGTGGCACTTACATCACATCTTATGAAGACGCTGGATCAGCTCTTCCTCAGCCTCCTCAGACCCCAGGTTCAGCACGCCCAGGACAGTCTGCAGTTTGCGTACCAGCCAGGTGTTGGTGTGGAGGATGCCATCCTCTACCTGCTACACCAAGCCCACTCCCATCTGGATAAGGGAAGCGGCACAGTGAGGATTCTCTTCCTGGATTTCTCTAGTGCCTTCAACACCATCCAGCCCCCTATGCTATAGAGGTAGAGAGAGAGGTAGAGAGAGAGAGGTAGAGAGAGGTAGAGAGAGAGAGGTAGAGAGAGAGAGGTAGAGAGAGAGAGGTAGAGAGAGAGAGGTAGAGAGAGAGAGGTAGAGAGAGAGAGGTAGAGAGAGAGGTAGAGAGAGAGAGGTAGAGAGAGAGGTAGAGAGAGGTAGAGAGAGAGAGAGATGTATAGATAGAGATGTATATATATATATAGAGAGAGAGAGATGTATAGATAGAGATGTGTATATATATATATATATATATATATAGAGAGAGAGATGTATAGATAGAGATGTGTATATATATATATATATATATATATATATATATATAGAGAGAGAGATGTATAGATAGAGATGTATATATATATATCCATCCATCCATCCATTTTCTTCCGCTTATCCAGGGTCGGGTCGCGGGGGCAGCAGCCTAATCAAAGAGACCCAGACTTCCCTCTCCCCAGCCACTTGTTCCAGCTCCTCGGGAGGAACCCCAAGGCGCTCCCAGGCCAGCCGAGAAACATAGTCCCTCCAGCGTGTCCTGGGCCTTCCCCTGGGCCTCCTCCCGGTGGGACGTGCCTGAAACACCTCACCAGGGAGGCGTCCAGGAGGCATCCTGACCAGATGCCCGAGCCACCTCAACTGACTCCTCTTGATGTGGAGAAGCAGCGGCTCTACTCTGAGCCCCCTCCGGATGACTGAGCTTCTCACCCTATCTCTAAGGGAGAGCCCAGACACTCTGCGGAGGAAACTCATTTCAGCCGCTTGTATCCGTGATCTCGTTCTTTCGGTCACCACCCAGAGTTCGTGACCATAGATGAGGGTAGGAACGTAGATCGACCAGTAAATCGAGAGCTTCGCCTTTTGGCTCAGCTCTCTCTTCACCACGACAGACCGGTAGAGCGCCCGCATAACTGCAGATGCCCCACCAATCCGTCTATCGATCTCCCGCTCCATTTTTCCCTCATTCGTGAACAAGACCCCCAGATACTTAAACTCCTCCACTTGGGGAAGGACCCCATCCCTGACCCGGAGGAGGCACCCCACCCTTTTCCGGCTCAAGACCATGGCCTCGGATTTGGAGGTGCTGATTCTCATCCCAGCCGCTTCACACTCGGCTGCGAACAGCTCCAGCGAAAGCTGTAGATCACGCTCCGATGAAGCCAACAGGACCACATCATCTGCAAAAAGCAGAGACCCGATCCTGAGGCCACCAAAACGGATCCCCGCAATGCCTTGGCTGCACCTAGAAATCCTGTCCATAAAAGTTAGGAACAGGATCGGTGACAAAGGGCAACCTTGGCGGAGTCCAACTCTCACCGGAAACAAGCCCGACTTACTGCCGGCAATGCAAACCAAACTCTGGCACCGGTCGTACAGGGACCTAACAGCCCGTATCAAGGGGCCCGGTACCCCATACTCCCGGAGCACCCCCCACAGGGCCCCCCGAGGGACACAGTCGAACGCCTTCTCCAAGTCCACAAAACACATGTAGACCGGTTGGGCGAACTCCCACGCACCTCCAGGACCCTGCTGAGGGTGTAGAGCTGGTCCAGTGTTCCACGGCCAGGACGAAAACCGCATTGTTCCTCCTGGATCCGAGGTTCGACTATCCGTCGGACCCTCCTCTCCAGAACCCCTGAATAGACCTTAACAGGGAGGCTCAGAAGTGTGATCCCCCTGTAGTTGGAACACACCCTGTGGTCCCCCTATATATATAGACATATATATATATATATATAGAGAGAGAGAGAGAGAGAGAGAGAGAGAGAGAGAGAGAGAGAGAGAGAGAGAGAGAGAGAGAGAGAGAGAGAGAGAGAGAGAGAGAGAGAGAGAGAGAGAGAGAGAGAGAGAGAGAGAGAGAGAGAGAGAGAGAGAGAGAGAGAGAGAGAGAGAGAGAGAGAGAGAGAGAGAGAGAGAGAGAGAGAGAGAGAGAGAGAGAGAGAGAGAGAGAGAGAGAGAGAGAGAGAGAGAGAGAGAGAGAGAGAGAGAGAGAGAGAGAGAGAGAGAGAGAGAGAGAGAGAGAGAGAGAGAGAGAGAGAGAGAGAGAGAGAGAGAGAGAGAGAGAGAGAGATCTTCAGTAGGTCTTCAACATAAACCAAAGGAATTGCAGTCATTTTTTCCATTGTTTTTCTCTCAAAGGGAAAGTATGATGCAAATGCTTTAGCATTATTGTGAGTTGATGCTATAAATTAATTCTAGTAAAAAATAAAAGCCTAGTAAATTTTCCTGTCACCTTTTAACCTTTTCATAAACCTGAACGTACACAGAATTTTGTCCTGTCTGGCAGTGTGGAGCTCAGAATTTGTGTCTGACTACCAAGTAGAAGCCCGACAGACACAGGTCATTAATTAAGTGCTCAATATAAGAACAACACCTACTGACCTCTGGGTCTCATTAGGTTTTTTTATGGCATCCTTTAATACCTGCTCCATCCATTAAAATATTATCATTAATGGGGTAAGAAGAGGGGGTAGTGAGAGTAGAGAAGGAAAGGGGTTTGGCGTAAAAAGGTAAAATATGACATATTTGGCAGCTGCGACTATGATGACAAGCTGGGTTTTATACATAATCCCAGATTCCACTTCACACATGTTACTCTTGGCTAGATGGAGGACGAAGAAGGGTGGGGAAGCTGAGGCTTGGATGGGATAAAATATGGCAGGAGACTGGGTTGAAGTCTGGGAAAACAAAAAAATAAGTTGTAAAAGACTGAGTTTATTGGGGTTTAGAGTCGGGGTGCAAGTGTCAAGAAGTGGAAAAATTGTAAGCTCAGAAAATGTAAAAATTATTTTACTCAGTTATCATTATGGAACTTTTTGTTATCTTTTTCAACTCAAAATTTCACAGATGTTTGTGTCTGGAGTTAAAACAACAAAAAATAAGAATTAAAAACTTTTCCAGCCTTGTTCCCAATTATCTACATCATAATGGCAATGAATCTTATACAGTTGGAAAACTTGGTTATTTCCCCTTTAATAGTGCCACATTAAGAAAAATAAATATTATGTTGAGCAGCAGAGTTGTTCATGTGGTTCTGCCCAACAAAGACTTATCAAATTGTATTTGCAAGTACAAAACAGCCTAAATTGCATTGGACTCTTGTTATAAACTTCTAGTAACCAAGCATAGACCCTGCAACAGGTCTAGATAGGGTGTATGCTTTAGGGAAACCTTAGCGGCGGCATTATTTAAAGTCATAAACAAAGTTAGCGTCCCAAGCGGACAAAGACAAAAGAATGCCCTGTCACCACAATTGTAAGCAGTCTTTTACAGGTTTGCAAGCAATGTTTGCATGACAATATGGCCTTTCTTGCTGTGCAAACGGGTCCTCAGGAAATATTTTGGTGACAGGATATGGAAAGGGACATTGCAAGGTAGTGAATCTAAAGGAAATTTCTAAATAAAATGTCTCAAAAATAACCAAGTTATGCCACATTGTGTATATATTTTTAATTCTAAAAAATAAAAAAATGCAATTATATTATAAAAAATAGAAATGCTGCCTCTGTGTGAAAATGATACTGTGGAAGACCCATGAACACATCGTTTGCCATTTGATTTACAGAGGGGGAAATGTTTTTGCCGCCACACCCAGGCGGGTCAAGACAAAACAGTGTGAAGTGATGTCATAACTGCTGCTTATGTAAACCAGCTGTCCAACCATATGGGCTGTGTGGGATTTAAATTCCCCTGTATCATGTAACAGATGTATGTAGGTGCAAGCATGTGTGGCAGTATATGGGTCTGTGAGATATTTTGTTTTTTCCCCCTAATGCAAAAACAAAGGAAAACAGCTTTTTATTCATTTTCAATTAAATGAGGCAAAAAATATAAAATGTGTCATAAACAATTTATTTTAATTTTAATGTTAATGTCCAATTGATACCATAGGGTACAATCATATTAGAATGAACATTACAAAGTCAGCTTTGCTGTGGCAACAAATCCAAAATGTAGCATCAACACACTAAAGGGCATACACTGTGAATATTCTTTGTATCCATTTCCGAATCTGATCGATCATTTAAACTGACCTGTTTAGTTATGGAGAAAATGTTAATGCTCTAAACACAATTAGGTTGTATTTAACCCTAACCAGAACCACTTGCCTCGTTTTACTGATCAGTATAGCATGGGTTGGTACAGTTGGTTGCACTCACACACACACGTATTGACGGAGACATTTTCTTTTGTACTGCTCCGTTGTTGCTAAGCAATTCCCCACCAGGACAGCAGGGAGTGTAGACATTTTCTGACTGGTCCGCCTACCATTGCAGTGACGTCTCTGGTCAACGACAGTTTATTTACTCCATCTTGTAGACGCACATCCACTCAAGGAGCAATGGCCCACAGAGAGCAAGATTTGATTGAGCTGGAAAGCTTTTTACTACAAGTGCAGCTCATAGAATATTCTAAAAACACATGTAAACAAAAAAAAAAACAGTGGTTTGTTATGTTGTTCTCTACACCTCCTTGGGGTTCAAAATCGGCAAAAGACCATATTAGATAAACGGGCCTTGCTATACAAAAGCATCTAGTGCCCAAAAGCTGCATTGACTACTAATTACATCGACTATAGAGCACTGCTCTGGTGAAATGATCTTGGGCTGATGTTAGGCTGACCAATCACAGACGTGCGCTGTGTTGCAATCGATAGTAAAATTTTTTTGCTCTATTCCGTCCGCCCTTGCGAGCCTGTCGGAGAGCCCTTTCGTCAATGGATAATGGTGCTGCGTGTCTCCACACCTCTGCTGACGGAGAAGTATAAACTAGGCTTAACTGTACTGTACCATTGTTTTATGGAACTACAACTGAAGGGGGCCCAGGAATGGTGTGGTACAGGTCAATGGAATGGGATGGGATGCTTTTACAATGGAAACAGACAAAATAGTGCACCACACCAACCTGTGCTGTACAGCTCAGAGGAAACAATACATTATTGTCTTATTGTAAGCAACACTGACACTGAAATGAGAAAAGTTTTTGCAGGACATTAGTTTTTAATGTAGCTCTAACTCCTTTTTTTAACTTGACAATTGGTACCTAACCCTACCCCCCTCAGTGGGTTTCTTTTGGCAATTCAATTCTGTTTATTTATATAGCGCCAATTCACAACATGTCATCTCAAGGCACTATACAAGTTATTTCAATTTGTGCCATATTTATATTTTTAATGTGAAGCATCAGCTTTTGTGACACTCATAGGAATCCTATAATTAGTAAAAAAATGTTATGTATCAGTTTTAATGTTATGTATCATCCATTTGATGTTCATACTCACTTATCCTTGCAGGGTCGGGTGGCTGGTGCCCATCTAAAGTGGTCATTGAGCAACAAGTGGAGTTGACCCTCCACACACTACAATATCTCTTTTAATAATTTTTTTATCGTTGATGAATCTCAGTCAGAAACCCAAAAACTGAAACTATGAATGAGTTGGATTGGAACTCAAGTTGTGAGGTAGCAAATCAAAGATTAAAGACATTGTTTTAATAAAAATCACAACGTTAAAATTATTTAGGTATATTTATTTTAATGTGATGTAAATTATTAATAAATAATAATAGTAAAGCATTATTTTCAAATAATAATTATTAACAATGATTAAAGCTTTTAATGATTCTTAATAAATTTAATTTGTTGAAAAAATAAGTCATGTCTTTTTTTAAATACTCTTTCTTTTCTTTTTTTCCAGATTCGGAAATGGATACAATCTGATTTCATACTTGTTCTTGACATTTAGAAACCCCGTTGAAAGATAGACTAGCCATAAAATAAAGGGGCAGGAGGAGGAGAAATGGTGTTTATTCCTTTATTTTTTATTGTTTATGAAATTCAAGCATTTGTAAATTTGCTTTTTTTTTCAAAAATGTTACAAAATGTTTCCAAAGAATACTGAAAAAATAATCAAGCAAAAAAAAAAACTAGGAAAAAAAAAACCACACACATAAAAACATGGCAATATTAACAATAATAATAATAAACAACAGTTACAACATTGAGTATGATGAAGATCAAGCACTGTTAAGTTGGAACAAATCTCATTTTTAAGAACAAGGGTTATGAACTCACGTGTGAGGCACAGATACTGGGACGGCAAGTGGATAAACAACACAGCTATATACTAAAACGAGAATTACACTGACAAACACGACAAACAATCCAACAGTGATTATCTATTGGCCTGTTCTCTTTTTGGTTGATCACCCCAAAGTTTGATTTGACAGGTTCTTCAAGGTTCAAACTCAAGAGAAAAGGATGAAAATAAATTTTTATTTTCTTCCACTGCAGCTCATTGAACAATCAGCTAATTTAACAAAACTGTACAGATTTCATGGCTAATGTAACAATCATATTCACACTCATTATACCAAGTTACTCAAAAAACTTTCACACTCTATCAAGTGCTCATAGATGAAGTACAAAATGAAAGATAAGCCTAGATGCAAGTACTAATATATACAGCCTATGCACAACGGAGATGTTAGTAAATTTTACGACATGCATGCAGCAAACATTTGAATATGTACAGTGGGGTTGGGTTCTTTTGTCGGGCAGGTTTGTAAATCGATTTCAAGGATTTAGCACGATTTACTGCTTTTTTGTCTTTTCTGACTCAACATTTAAAACTTTTCAAATACATTTTTATTTATGTGCTTATGCTGTGTTGCAGGGTTTGCAGTGAGTTTTAAGCCAGATGACTTGTGTTAGACTGCTGGATCCAACAATATCACTGGCTGCAATCATAAGAATTGGTGCTGAATAATTTAAAAGAACTGCCAACCTCCTCTTGTTGGTCTCAGTGACTGCCATCAAAAACCCAGGGACTGAGTTTTCATCATCATCAGTTTCATTTTTCTCTGCCAATATTTTCATCATCAAACTAGTTTTCCTGACGTTTGCTGAGGCAAACAGCCAAAGAGGAAGAGGACCGTACCAAAGCTACGTATGTCGCTCTAAGAGAGGTTATCATAATTCCCCATTCCCAATTACCTCTGCTTTGGCCTCTGCTGTTGAGCAGGATGAGATACCAAATTTCTTTGTGTGGGCATGTATGCATCCTTGTGGATAAATGTATTAGTGTGAGGAAGTTCCTGGACTGCAGCAGTAGTGGGCTGATTTCACAGCTCTGTGTCTGCTGTCTTTGCAGTGGAGTGGCCGTTGGTGGGAGGAGAGGTCTCGGTCTTAACTGCCTCCAGGGACTCTCCATTAATGCTGGGTTTCTCCTGAGTTTCTGGAGGGGGGTTCAAGGGGGCCTCAGAAGCGAGGGTGTTCCCCTGATTTTCCTGATCCACTGGGTAGGCTTCCTCTGCCTGCAAAAACAGGACAATGTAACATTTTGAAAGAAGTCCCAAATGATAATCTTTTTATACCAGGTATCGGTTTTAGACAATCTCAAAAGTACACATTACACTGCTTCATTGCAAATTTATCTACCAAACACAATGTGTAAAAACAGCATTTCTGCCTTTTAAAACATTTAGATAATTAAATAGCACCTAATTGGTGATGCTAATTAAGGTTAACTCTAAAAAAAACATGGACTGCTTATGTGTGTGTGTATGCAATGTCAAGAAGGAGAGACATGGGCAATGACCTTCGAAAAACAACTGAAAGGCTTGAAAGGTCATTTCTACACACTTGAAGTCCAGCCTTTTAAAGTGACAAACACTATTTTCACAGGTGGAATACATCCCATACAGTTGCCATTTGTTCCTAGGAGTGGATGTTTCAGTAGGTTGACCCCGACATATGACAATTTAACCCTCAAAAAACTGTAAAAAAAAAAAAAAAAGCAGGAGCCTGATCACAGCAAGTGTGTGATCAAGTGTAAAAGGACACCCCATCAAATATTCTGATCGCTGTAAAGAAATGTCACGTGGATGTCTGATCTTTAATTCTTAACTCATAATTGGAAACGAAAGTTATTCATTTGTACTTAATTTAATTCAAAATATTTTATTAATCCCAAAGGGAAATTAAATGTTGTTGTAACTCATATTATCCAAGTTTCTTCAAAGATCTGTTGTAGATGCTGATGGCCGTGAGGAGGAATGATCTCCTGTAGCGCTCTGCAGATCTGAAGAAGTCTCTGATTGATGACGCTCTGTAGTTGTATCACATTCTGATGTAGAGGATGCTCAGGGTTGACCATAATGTTCATTTTATGAAGAACCCTTTTTGCACACTAATCTCCAGAGGGTTCTTAGTATCCAAACTGTTTGCCAATGATCTCACATTACCCATAATGATCAATAGAGGAGATGGTTTGAACTTCCTCCTTTTCTCTCTCCTCCTTGCTCCTGCTCTGTATCCATGGCATCTCCTTTTTGACTTATCAGGGTTTTGTGTCTGCAGTTGAGGTATTATTTGAGCTTTTGTGACGTTAATCAGCTGCTACCAGTTGTAAACCACCATGTTGCCATGGTTATGCATCACAACAGCATCACAACAAATGTCCAAAGGTAAAAAAAAAAGTATCAGCAAAAATCATTCCAGCTGCACAGCCTTCAAAATCAGAGAACAGTTGTCCAAAAAAAAAATGTTTCTGACCAGAAATGGAGGAAAACTTGTATGTTTTAAACAAGACAAACAAACAGAACGAAAGTACCAGAGCTACTCCAACTTGCTGCCACCTTGAGCGCCGCAATTCCAGAAAAAAAAAGAACTTGTTAAACACCAGATAAAGAAAAATATGTTTTCTAACTTAAGAAAATAGGACATCCTTACCCACAAATACTTGCTTTGACTGAAATATTTAAGACTCTATTTCAAGAACCTTTGGTGAATTTAGAGTTATGTTTTGTGGAAATCTCATGTTGCAGGTTTCAGTACTGCTTCAGCGTTTTTTTAGATGGTGTTATATAAAAATGAATTTAAACTTATGTAGTCTCTCACATCATTAGTAACAAGAGCCTGCTGTAGGTCACATCTTGTAGGTGTACTCAAAAGGGGGGGAACTTGCATGGAGGGCCAGACCTGCACAGGTTGGCATTATTTTGAAAGTCCTCCACATGTAGGGTGTTTTCTGTACAGCAGAAATACTTATTTTAAATTGTTTGAGAGGTGTTTTAAGTTAAAATAAATCTGAGGGTGTTCTATTTTATTTCTTGGCAATAGTAGCATTTTTAATGGCACTTAACATTTTTTAAATGTCTTTTATCAACTCTAACTGCTTGGCTTTATTGCTAGATTTTTTTCAGTGTTGTTAAAAGTTATACCATTATAATACTGTCAATATCTAAAGATGCTTGACCATTATACACGGCACCACTGCTTTAAAACCAAACATGCCATATCAAACACCTCTTCCCATCCAGAATAACAGTGGAGGGATTTCAATTTGGTCTGTTTTAACCCACAGCACCTCAAAACCTTTTACTAATGGGGAATCTGTATGCCAAAATACTGTAGAGTCAAATATGAAGTCATCTTTCAAACAACTGAAGGAAGTGGTTTTACAGTGGCTTGCAAAAGTATTCGGCCCCCTTGAACTTTTCCACATTTTGTCACATTACAGCCACAAGCATGAATCAATTTTATTGGAATTCCACGTGAAAGACCAATACAAAGTGGTGTACACGTGAGAAGTGGAACGAAAATCATGATTCATGATTCCAAACATTTTTTACAAATAAATAACTGAAAAGTGGTGTGTGAGTAATTATTCAGCCCCCTAAATCAAAACTTTGTAGAACCACCTTTTGCTGCAATTCCAGCTTCCAGTCTTTTAGGGTATGTCTCTACCAGCTTTGCACATCTAGAGACCTAAATTCTTCCCCATTCTTCTTTGCAAAACAGCTCCAGCTCAGTCAGATTAGATGGACAGCATTGGTGAACAGCAGTTTTCAGATCTTGCCACAGATTCTCGGTTGGATTTAGATCTGGACTTTGGGCCATTCTAACACATGGATATGTTTTGTTTTAAACCATTCCATTGCTGCCCTGGCTTTATGTTTAGGGTTGTTGTCCTGCTGGAAGGTGAACCTCCGCCCCAGTCTCAAGTCTTTTGCAGACTCCAAGAGGTTTTCTTCCAAGATCGCCCTGTATTTGGCTCCATCCATCTTCCCATCAACTCTGACCAGCTTCCCTGTCCCTGCTGAAGAGAAGCACTCCCAGAGCATGATGCTGCCACCACCATATTTGACAGTAGGGATGGTGTGTTCAGAGTGATGTGCAGTGTTAGTTTCCGCCACACATAGCGTTTGGCATTTTGGCCAAAAAGTTCAATTTTGGTCTCATCTGACCAGAGCAACTTCTTCCACATGTTTGGTGTGTCCCCCACATGGCTTGTGGCAAACTGCAAACGGGACTTCTTATGGTTTTCTTTTAACAATAGCTTTCTTCTTGCCACTCTTCCATAAAGGCCAACTTTGTGCAGTGCACGACTAATAGTTGTCCTATGGACAGATTCCCCCACCTGAGCTGTAGATCTCTGCAGCTCGTCCAGAGTCACCATGGGCCTCTTGGCTGCATTTCTGATCAGCGCTCTCCTTGTTCGGCTTGTGAGTTTAGGTGGACGGTCTTGTCTTGGTAGGTTTACAGTTGTGCCATACTCCTTCCATTTCTGAATGATCGCTTGAACAGTGCTCCGTGGGATGTTCAAGGCTTGGGAAATCTTTTTGTAGCCTAGCCTGCTTTAAATTTCTCAATGACTATATCCCTGACCTGTCTGGTGTGTTCTTTGGACTTCATGGTGTTGTTGCTCCCAACATTCTCTTAGACAACCTCTGAGGCCGTCACAGGGCAGCTGTATTTGTACTGACATTAGATTACACACAGGTGCACTCTATTTAGTCATTAGCACTCATCAGGCAATGTCTATGGGCAACTGACTGCACTCAGACCAAAGGGGGCTGAATAATTACGCACACCCCACTTTTCAGTTATTTATTTGTAAAAAATGTTTGGAATCATGTATGATTTTTGTTCAACTTCTCACGTGTACACCACTTTGTATTGGTCTTTCACCTGGAATTCCAATAAAATAGATTCATGTTTGTGGCTGTAATGTGACAAAATGTGGAAAAGTTCAAGGGGGCCGAATACTTTTGCAAGCCACTGTATATGGTTAATGCAACTGGATAATAATCAAATCCATGGAATTTTCTTTGACCCAGTTTTAAACCACTCTAACAGAACATACCCTCTAAACCTAAATGAAGCAAAGCACCATTGCAAATATGAGAGGGTGACATTCTGTCCATATAAAATTGAGAAACCGATAAATTTGTAAGAAAGCCACTGCTTTGAAGTATTGTTGTCAAATGAGGTATGGATCCAATGGCCCAGCATGTTTCCAGCATAACCCATAAACACACATAAACAAAATACTGTGATGTTGTGAGTATTGCAGTGAAACAGCTGGGACTGGCATGTAGATGAAACACTGAACCAAAGAGTGCAGGGCGTGGGTCTCTGGATGAGGAACGCTGTCTTTCTCTGCTGTTTCTCTGAGAGGTGGCCAGCTGCATTCCCTAATTAGAACACTGCCAGGCATTTTCTACAGGAAAGCTATGCTGCTGCTTTGATTTCAGATAGTTGAAGCAAAGCAAAGCAAAAAAACAAAAACAAAAAACAAATTGTAGTTACCAGTTTCCAGATACAGATTTAAATTCAGGACCTGTATTTGGAAACTCAAAAAGATCCTGAAACAAATCATATGTATAAAGAATGATATGCAATTAAAAATCAGATGGGATTTGGCCCATGCCAGAGTTATTATTAGATTATAGGAAGAATTCTCAAAAAAAAATTAAGTTATTCGAAATACATATTCCAAATATTGCAACTATTTGATTTTATACAAACTGTTCACAGTGGAAAAATATAAGCAGTGTCTTCAATGTTAAAAAGAAAGCTCCAATTTTTTAAATGGGCTTCTACGTTATGAGCACCTAATATCTTACCATCCACCATCTATAGTTGGCATCTTTTCTTTGCATGAAGAGTGATTCAGTTATCAAACAGGCTGAGGCTAATTGCAAACTATTGCTGACTTCATACATATTGCGAAAAACTCAAGTTTCACAAATTTTAAGGGCAGTTCTTAGCAATCCTTTTTTATAAACTGTTAATTTACTGTTACACACGTAGCAGTCTTTTATTTACAAGTTCGCTGTTTGAAAGTTACACAGTGTAAATATCAATATAATCCCATTTGTGAGTTACCAAATATTTATTTTTATTTATAATATACATTGCTTTTATATCAGACAGTTCCTCTGTCCAGATACACTTACCAGGTGTCAGTGTTTTACATGGACAATTAGATGAAGCACATCACAAACAACCCCATTCTCCAGTGTGAATAACCAGACATACATAAATAATGTGACAGCTTTATGGTTCAGTCGATTCAGTAGAAATCTGCTTTGTACTTGGTCCCTCTTGGATTAGCTATTAGCTTTAGCCTACTTAAAACAATGATCTGTATTTACCCAAAGTGATGATACTAAGAGAGTAATCTACTAAAGGTAAGATACTACAGGCTCATAAACGTTTCCAGAGAACCTTTATCCAAAGTCTGGACTAACAACAGTTACCTCTACACTTATTAGAACCACTGGTAAAAATGCATTAAAAAGCTGAAATCTGTTAAACATGTATTTCCTTATTGGAATTTCACACCATGGTGGGTGACTGCTAAGTGACTTTTGCTAGTAAACTTCAGCTATTTACATTTGTAAATGTAGGACGGAATTGACGTTTTCTGGCACATTACATCATTTTGATAAGGAATGTTAGGGGTACCAAAAAGTGTGACATTGGTACCACATTGGTGATTTATGTAATTGCACAGAATAACTTTACTCATAGTTTAAAGCTGAGATATGAAATAACAAATTTATTTATTTTAAAGCATTTTATACATTTTTACCAGGGTATAAATAAGTGCAAAGAGTACTGTCCTAAACTCAAAACAGAACAAATAATAACCCTTCTTACCTGCATTGCTCCCTTAGGATCAGGCCTC
Source organism: Valencia hispanica (assembly GCA_963556495.2). Classification (NCBI taxonomy): domain Eukaryota; kingdom Metazoa; phylum Chordata; class Actinopteri; order Cyprinodontiformes; family Valenciidae; genus Valencia; species Valencia hispanica. The sequence goes on along the minus strand of OY747709.1, from coordinate 46,202,862 downwards.
CGTTGACATTTGAAGTACCCCACAATGATTCCGAGGGCAGCGAGAAGACCAGTGACCAGTATTCCCACAAATACAGAAGAGTCAGATGATGCTGGAACGTCAACATTTTTTCCACCCAACTACAAGAAAATGTTGATAAAAAAATATTGGAGAAAAAAATAGTTAATAGAGACAAAACATAATCTTTGTTGATGGTAAAGAATACCATTTCATAAGTTCTTGATAAACATCCCAGAACATCAAGGTAATATTTTATTTAACTAATAAATCACTGATAGATACAGTGAGAATAAGCAGGGCAGCATTTTTAGAATTAGTAAGCTCGAATTAAATTGCTATGGGTATAATTTTAGATCAATTTTATGATGTTGTCATCATATTTAATTATCTCCTTTACCTTGCCTTTCAAAGCTTCACCTTGGAGTGCTCCAGCCAAAGAAGACAGTTTAACTGCAGATGAGGAAAAGTTTAGAAATACATCCAAAGTCAACTGGTGTTAAGGCAAAATAAACTAAACTCCTAATGTTTTTAAAAATTAAACTGTGCAAAACTACACATTGTTATGTCATAGATGTTGTCATTATTTACCATCACTGCTGGTAAGCAAGACGTTGTTGCCATCTTGGAAGATTTTCAGATTACAAGTGTTAGAGAGACACCATTTTTTTAGGTTTTCCTCAAAAATGCGTTTGGTTGTTTCCTGAAGGAAAAAACAACAGAGCACATATCCTCTTTTTTATGGCTTCTATTTTATCATCCTCAGTTTCAAAGTAACGAAAAGCCATTAAAAGAAATTGAATAAAAAATGAGCAAAAAATGGACACATACACATACAAAAACTTGCTGACGACACTTTGTTTTACCCCATTGCTTCCCTGATATGTGATATCACTTCCTTGGACAGCTGTTAGTTCAGTTCTTCTACTGTAACATGAGGCAGACAGTACTCAATGACCCCAAAAGCGCAGTATGAACAAACCTCCAAATCCCCACTCAGGTGCGAGTGGGCCCACAGCTGAACTCTGTGGAAACTCTTTGTCAGGAGGTGTGTGGAGTATGGACCTAAACGCACTCGCTGAAGCAAGGTGCAGGAGGTTTATTACAGGAGGAGGTGATGATGATGGTGGTGAAGATGGCAGGAACGGAGATACTGGACATCGGGCAGGGACGGAAGACAGCAGGAAGACGACACACCATGGAGATAGAGACTATTACTAATGATCCGGCCCGGAGTGAAAGGAAGTGATGGGTCTTAAAGGCAGGAGGTGAGTAGGATCAGGTGTGGTTGATGAGAGAGACAGGTGAAGACAATGAGGCATGAATACGGCAGCGTGACACTCTTGGCTGTTAAATGACAGGAACAAACACGTGAGAAGTGCCCGAGTCTCTTTGGGTCCGCCCCTGGAAGTCTGGCGGACGGCCCCGGTGGCGGGCCCTGAGGACCTGGAGGTCGGGCGGACGGCCCCGGTGGCGGCCCCTGAGGACCTGGAGGTCGGGCAGACGGCCCGGATGGCGTCCTCTGGCTGGACGGAGGTCCAGAGGACGGCCTGGTAATCCTCCCTTGAGGACCTGGGGTTTGGGCGGACGGCCCTTAGGTCCTCTTCTGAGGGTCAGGTAGCGGCTGAGGAGCTTGGCTGGTCAGCAGCGACAAAGATGCCTGGCCGGTAAAGGTCGGCCGAGACGAAGAGAGTCTGGAGGCTCGGACGCCTGCTGAGACGAAGAGAGTCTGGAGGCTTGGACGCCTGCTGAGACGAAGAATCTGGAGGCTTGGACGCCTGCTGAGACGAAGAGTCTGGAGGCTCGGACGCCTGCTGAGACAAAGAGTCTGGAGGCTCCAGTGATGGGGACGGGTCCTCCTTGACCCTGCCCGGGAGCTCCAGCGACGGGGACGGGTCCTCCTTGACCCTCCCCGGGAGCTCCAGCGACGGGTCTTCCTTGACACTCCCCGGGAGCTCCAGCAACCCATGGGGAAATGTCGGTCGCTGGAGAGCCGCCGCTGTGACCGCCAGAAACACAGCAGCCACAATAACGGCAGGCTCTGGAGCTGGAACGGGCTCTGGAGCTGGAACGGGCTCACGGACTGGAGCTGGAACTGCCCCGGAAGCGGCCCCACCTCGGCGGTGTCGCTACCTGTGGCGAGGTGCTGGTTCTCCCCTGGAGCAGAGGTAGGCCGTCTTGTCCCCGTAGAAAAACTCAAACAGGTCCTCCTCCCTGATGTGAGGAGCCCCCGAAGAGCCAGCTGGAGGAGGGACAAAGACGGCGGGGGAGAGAACCGGCGGTGCGTGCAGCGCGGAGATGGAGCCGACGTTGGTGGTCCATGTGGCCACGCCGCCCTGCTCCTCGCTCGCAGAAACTCCGGCTCGGCGGGCCCGTCGCCTGAAGCCAGATGGTAGAGGCGGAGAGGGCGGACCGATAGTCTGGTCCAACGCCTCCTGGCGAATCCTCTCCGCCTCAGCAGATCGGCGAGCTCCCGGGCCGAGAAGACACTCTGGAAGTGAGGGAGCACTCCGAGGATCTCCTCGGCTCCGGAGACCCGCACAGGAAGGTGAGGAGAGGCAGCGAGTTTGGCCAGGTTCGTCCAGACGTCCTGGCGGAGGGCGGCGATCTCCTGGGCGAGTACTGGGTCCATGTTCAGGGCCGGATCATTCTGTCAGGAGGTGTGTGGAGTATGGACCCAAACGCACTCGCTGAAGGAAGGTGCAAGATGTTTATTACAGGAGGAGGTGATGATGGTGGTGGTGAAGACGGCAGGAACAGAGATACTGGACATCGGGCAGGGACGGAAGACAGCAGGAAGACGACACACCATGGAGATAGAGACTATTACTAATGATCCGGCCCGGAGTGAAAGGAAGTGATGGGTCTTAAAGGCAGGAGGTGAGTAGGATCAGGTGTGGTTGATGAGAGAGACAGGTGAAGACAATGAGGCATGAATAGGGCAGCGTGACACTCTTGGCTGTTAAATGACAGGAACAAACACGTGAGAAGTGCCTTGTTAAGTGCCTTGAGATGACATCTGTTGTGAATCGGCGCTATATAAATAAACTGAATTGAATTGAATTGAATAAAACTGGCAAGATATCTCTAGTGCTACTGACTTGTTTCTACATCTTTGATTTATAAAATATTCAAATTACAAATGTATTTATTTTTGTGGCTCTAATTTGCATTACAACTAAATAGCCTTCTGCACTGAACATAGGGTTAAGATCAGTTATTTTGATTTTCAATTAGCAAGTCGTATTAACATAAACATATTCTAAAGTACATAAAGGGACTGTAAACCACATGCAAATCACAATCTTGGACTCCATATGGTTAAAGCAACCTGTTATTTTGGGTTTGTATTTTTTCTTGTTCATAATAAGATGTCTAAATTGTTTGATTGTTCCTGATGTAGTTTCTGCTTTAGTTTGACTTCTGTAGATGGTTGTGATGGTAACAAATTTGATCATCAGGTGTGACTTTGCCATGTTGTGCTAAACAGGGAACACTGCTTAAATATCAAGCATTCTTTGTGTTCTTTTTTTCTGAGGAATTTTTTGCTGTTCTGAGAAATCCCCTGCTGTCTGAAATTTAAAGTGCAATGTGGTTACTTGGTTAAGGTTATGCTATGGTTATTCATATCTAGCTTGCAGCTTGTAGCATATCTATGTGGGTATATGTAAAAAACTGTTTTATGTAGGCCTAAACGTGAGGAAAGTAAGCTTATTTTATCAAATGTCCAGTTCTGTCGCAAATATGAAATATGGGTGTGGTTTATGATTCACCCCCATTTTGTGTAGTGCTTGAAAGTTAACTTGAAATGAAATTATGAATGCTACTGTATCAGGCAAAGGGGATGTTCGAGCATATTTTTTTAAGTTACTATGCAGAACATATCAGCATTTTCTTTGTAAATATATTTGTAATGTGGCTATTGACATGATACCAAGCCAGAGGTAGATAAAATCACAACTAATCAATGCACAGTCACACATTAATGACTAGGTGTAATAAAGGGAAATGGTATGAGGGAAGAATATTGAGTATACTTATTTTTTATTTTTTTGGCACTATTTTCAGTTGATTCAAGACAGACAAATGACTGTTGTTCCTGCCACTTTATTTTTTTCATTGAAAGCAGTTCAGAGTTGACATGGCGGTATCCTTGGAATAATCAACTTCCACAAAAGTCCATCTTTAATTTTCAGACTCCACCAGTACAATGTCCCAGAAAACAATTCCACACTATAATGTTTTTACATCATAACTTCACTGTCTGCATTGGGGTGATGTGCAGTGGCACTTCACCTCCAAATGTGGTGTGAGCAATAATATCCAAATAAAATTGATTTAAAACAAAACTGGGCATGAACAGCAAAAGGAGATATTCAAATTCCTTGAGATTGTGAAATTTGTTGTTCTATTTGCAAAAAGGTTTTCATTTAAATTGTGTTGGTATATCTAAAAATGCTTAGAATCTCTGGTTATCATGGCTTGGTTCAGCCTGCTCATCTGAGTTTCATTTTTACATGGTGGATGATGAGCTTATGCTTTCCACAAATAATAATATTACCAAGGAAAGACCTATGTAAGAAAACTCACTCATTTTTAAACCGTTAGAATTAAATAGGCATGAACAGTTTGAAAAACATTACAATGTGGACTAGATCTTTAAAAAAAATCAGATGTAAGAAATAAGTTTTGCAATTATAATGAAAATCAATTATTTTATTTGATACATTATGTCAAGAAAGTGTATTTTCAGTCTTAAATTTGAATATATATATAATATACGTCTTCCAAAAAATCATGATCACTTGCTTACCATGTTAACTACATTAAAACATGCATTCTAAGTTATTGGGCTTAGTAAAGGGTGGCTTACATAGAACTCTAAAGGGTCTGGTGTTTTTGAACTCCCTCCCTATAACACTGTACATGACATCAGACAAGGTCGAACAGGAGGACGTGTTACAATTTTTGTCCAACATAATCTTCAGTTCATACAATGTGATGATTTTGCACTAAAAACAGATTGATGTGATCTTGAATTAGTTTTTATTGAAAGTATGCCAAACAAAAATAAAACATTTTTTTATGATGTGAGGTTTTAGTTATTTCATTTCCTTATTCAGTTCACCTTATTCCTTTAGTTACTTCTTGGTGTTTTGTTGTGTCAATTGCGTTTTTTCCTTCCATCATGTTTTTTCACCCTCAGGCGCTCTTGTGTTTGGTTTCTCATGTTTGTGTTAATAACTTATTTATTTTCTTAGGTTCCTATTGATACTTAGCCATTATTAGTCCCAGTTAGTTCTGTTATATTTAATTCCTCTTTCTAGTCCCTCTTTAAGGATTCTTCCTTATAGGTTTATTTCCTTAGTTCGGTTTTCTTCACTCTAGTGCTCTCCAGTTTCTTTTAGGTTCATAGTTCTTATACCTTCAAACCTCCTGACAAAAAACAACCAGTTTAATAAAAGTATTAACCTTTTTTTTTTTGAATAAGATGAATAAAGAGGACAAACTATTATATTCTGGGGGACTTTAACATTAATTTATTTAATTGTAAAACACATGTCCCAACAAGTGAGTTTTTAAATATACTTCATGCTAATTACTTCTTCCAGCAATAGGTAACCTAAGAAGAATAACCAATAAATCTGACATTAATTGACAATATATTAATACTTTAATGTTTAAAACAATATCTGGATCAATTTCTAAAGATATTACTGATCACATGCCAATCTTTCATATTTTGCAGTTTAATAAAGCTGTCAGAAATGATGAGGCACCAAAATCTTGTTGGAATTTAAGTAAATCCAATAAATTAAAATGGGGGGGGGGGACTGCTAGAATAAATTTCTTTTGATGGAATTTGTAATAAGGAGGACCCAGATTTAGCTTCTGTTTGTTGAATTTGTAAATTCCTTTTTTACCAGATTTTTTCCTTTAACTCATTGCTATGAGAAAAATATAATCCTTGGTTCACATCTGGTTGAAAAGAATCTTCTATAGTTAAAAATAAGCTATATAAACAATACACCTCATTGCTGACCCAATTAAATTAAGCAACATATAAAAACAAATACTTAGAACAAATCCACTTAGAATAAATAAAATACTATAGTGATCAGTTTACAAAATCAACAAATGATATAAAAGCTATATGGAAGTGTATCCACCAGTTACTACAAAAGAAAATGGCTGCAACAAAATATCCTATGTTTGTTGATGGTAGTGTTAATCTATCTGATCCCTTTTGAGATATATCTTTTTTTTTTTTTTTTTTTTTTACGTGTCCTGTTTGGTAGTGTGGAGCTCAGAATTGGTGTCTGAGTACCAAGTAGAAGCCCAACAGATTTACTTTCACAAGCGGAGCAGTACAGCTTTTGCTATAGTACTCCACTTGATTTATGTGTGAAAAATCTTTATTATGAATTGTTGGGGTTTTTATTTCCTGATGTTATGGAAACGGAGACGGAAAATTAAGGAGATGAAAGAAGGAAGATGAAGAAGAGAGGTAGGAAACAAAATGTCATGAGAGAGGGTGAGTTGAAAATACAAAAGAGGAAGGGGAACAAAGAAAACACAGGAAAAACATTGAAGTCTGCCTCCATACCCACAGGACGGCAGAGAGAGGGGCAAAAACAAAACACGAAAAAGGAACATCAACAAAACCAACCAAACATTGTGAACTAAGAATTACCCAACCACATCACACAAAAATAGATATAAAAATACAACAACAATGTCACAGAAAAACTCATGGTACCGATTAATCAAGCTCTAGTAATGATAACCTCAGCCCAAGAATATATCCTTAAACACCAGAGACCCCACATCTATGTGTGTGTGTTAGCATGCTGGTGCATATAAGGTTTCTCCATAAGAGTGTTCGATAGTTGGTGTGAGAAGACATCAATCCGTCCCCCAGGAATCGATGCAGACATGAAGGAGATCGGAGCAAAGACGTCCAAAGGACCGCCAGAGCCCCAGGCGGGCCCGACCGCATCCCCCAAGAGAGGAGAAAAGGAGAACCCCAGGGGAACATCCAGCGGCCACTATGCAGGGGCCCGGGGGGGCAGCAGTGACGAGCCCACGGGCTCCGCCGGCAACCGGCCGCGCCGGGGCGGGCCGGTCAACGGACCGGTCAACGGACCGGGGGAGCCGGGGCCCAGGGGCACCCCAACCCCAGCAGGGACCCGACAAGGGACCGGCCGACGGGGGGCCCCGGGCAATGCAGGGGCCGCGGCCGGCCGGCGGCCGCCACGCGACGCCTCCACCCTAGGCCAATCCCCACCGCCAACATCCCAGCGCCCCACCAATAGCCGCAGCATCCCCAGCATCCCCAGGCCGGGCTCAGTCAGCATCTGGACGCTAAGTTGTACCAGCTCCCGGGTCCCGATCCCGCGCCGGGCGCCGAGACCAGGCATCCAACGAGGGCCAGGGCCGGTCCAACCCGCCAATGAACCGGCCACGCACGGAGCGCACAGAACAGGTGATCGAACGAGCAGAGACGCCGGATCCGCATCCCGCCGAGCCACCGAGCAGGTACCACCCAACAATCCCAAACCTGGCACCTCTAAAAGAGGTGCCCCAACCAACCAAAGGAAGATATCGGCCCAGCGCATCGGCCGACCGACACACCGGCCCCCCCAGGCCCGGCCAGGCACGCACCAGGTCCGAACCGGATTGACCACCGGCGCACCGGCAGGCAGGGGCCCCCGTCACCGGCGCGGAGTGACGGAGGGGAAGTAGGCCCCCCATTAAGTGTAAGGCCTGAGGTGCGCCAGGCGAGGGGGCAGACCAAGATCCAACCTGACACGTAGACAAAGACATACAGACACAGTCATACGTTCCCTCCCTCTTAAACATATACATTCTCACTGACTCACCAAGACACCCAAAAAAAACGACGCTGTACCCTCACTCACACACCCCATGCACACATTATGCTCCCAGGTCCAGGTACTGACGCCCCAGTAGAGCCACCAGCCCCCGGACCCGGGAGGTGGACCCCTACCTTCTAGGATGGAGAAAAGCAGATGGCAAAGCAGCCCGACAGCCCAGGACCCCAACCAGACCGCCTGTCCCCCTCCGGACCCCAACCCCTGATGGCCCGTAGCGAACAGGGGTGGGAAAAGACCCCTATCCTCCATCCTCCCGCTCGAGTATGGTGTTGATGCGTTATGTTATAATGTGCATTTAAAACAGAGGGGTGGGATGTGGGGGAGGCAGTCACACATCCCCCAACCCCCACCCCGAGCCCTCAGTGTCTATATGTGGTTTAACAGTGGGCACCGGCACCAGAGGTGAAGCTGATTGTACCGCTCCCCCTCTGGATGCCGAAAAGTGTGCCCACCCCAAAGTCCCTACATATGTGTCGTGTGAAAATGTTATAAGTGGGAGTGTCTAAGTTGTATATTAAAATTGGGACCCAGGACACCACGAGACAGCGAGGAGGGAAGCCCCTCCTCGCACCCCAGTGATGTGCCCATGCCCCAAGACCCTATATGAGTGGTAAAGTGATGGAGCGGGTGGACAGAGGTGTCCAGGAATGGGGAGGGAAGGACTGGGAGACAAAATGTCTTCCCAGGGAGCCAGCTCCCCCACTGACCCCAATAGGCACCGCTGTTCACCGGGATCCACCAGGGGAGGGAGGCCATGGCACGTCCGACCCGGGGCCCACGGCCACAGCACCACAAAGCCCCACGGACCCCAAGGCAGTCCCCCCAGCCCCATCCCAGAAGGGGAACTAAACCCACCCTGACATTCGCTCTACTCTCAAAACACAAAAGACACTAGACACCCAGGTTGAGTTCGACCCCCCCCCTCCGCCCGCACATCCCTCCCCCCCGTCCAAGTGCCCTCGTAGGGGGAGAGCACCTGTTGCCACACAGCAGCAGCCTCCCCGCCAGCAAAGGAGGCCCCCAGCGCCACCCGCACACCGGAGGCCCCCGTAGCCCGAACCACATCGACGTACCTGCCCAGACCAGGAGCAAACCGATGAGCCGGGCGGCCGACCCACCAGGCCGACATCCACCAGCCTCATTCTTTGTGGAGCGACCACTGTTGCTCAACGGCCCGGCAGGAGACCAAACCCAGCGCCCCACCCACCTGCCCTGCACGCCCACCACCCGGCCAGTCCACCCGCAAGTCCGACCGATCCCGACCAAGACCCAGGAGCCAAGTCCAGTGCAAAAAAGGACTGATCCGGCCCAGAAACGCCACCCAGCCGCCGCGACCAGCAGCCAGGCACCCCAACCAGCAAACAAGGCGAGACGCCATACAGGGACTGGCGATGACAATCGGCCCCGAGAAAAAAAGAGAGGCAGCTGCACATGCCGGCCACCGGCCGGCCACGACCCCCACAGCCAACAGAGACCCCACGCCGGCCGACCCCCAGCCAGGACCACAGCTAGGGGGCGCCCCCGAGCCCCGAATCCCCAGGCCCACCCCAGACCATACCCAGGCGCAGCACGGCCACCAGGCCAGTAACCCATGTCCGTCAGTGCAACCCCCCCAAGGCACCGCATGCAGCCATCAGGAGTCACCACCCAAAGCCCAACCCCAGGCCGGCCACGACGTCCAGCGCCCCATCCGCCCTGTGATCCCACCCCCCGGGGTCCCCCCCAGACGCCTCCAACCCCAAAACCCCCACATCAGCAACAGTGTCCGAAACGACAAAACCAAGTGCCCCCCACCCCCACTAGGTGATGGAGCCGATCAAAGGAGCCCAGAGAGATTGATCAGATATGGAGCCAGAGGCCGTCTCAAGACCAATATGGTCCAACAAGAGATTTCTATACTGATTAATATTAAGAGCTTTTTTATTTTTCCAGTTCAGGAGGATAGTTTTCTTAGCGATGCATAAGGCAATGTGAACCATTAGAACTGACTTTGTGTCCATGGTGACATCATTTAAATTTCCTAACAGGCAAATTGAGGGAGATGGTGGGATGTTACATTTCAGACACTTTGATAAGTCCTCACATATCTGGCACCAAAATTTCTTAACAGGTGGACAGAACCAAAGCGCATGAACATAAGTATCTGGTATATTGCTTGTGCATTGTAAGCAGGTATTAGACGATGTAAAACCCATCCTAAACATTCGTTGACCTGTATAGTGTACTCTATGAAGGATTTTGTATTGTATTAATTGCAAATTAGGATTTTTTGTTATTTTAAAGGTTCTTAAACATATCTGAGACCAGACGTTTTGGTCAAAGCTGGCTGATAAATCCACCTCCCATTTTGAAATAGGGATGGCTATTGATTCATCTAATGTAGATAAAGTTTTGTATATTTTAGACAGCAATTTGGGGGGGTTGAGATTAAGAAAATCTAAAACTCTTGCTGGAATTTGTAATTCAGCTGTATTGAGCCTAAATTTACCTTTAATAATAGATTTAATTTGTTGTTATTCTAAGAATTTGTTTTTATCAATTCCATATTGTGTAATTAATGTATTAAATGGGATAAAGTCTGTTCCTTCAAATATATGTTCCAGGTATTCAATTCCATTGCACCTCCATACTGGGAAACTTATCATACATTTTTTTTGCAAGATGTCGGGGTTATTCCAGATGGGTGTACGTCTGCATGGGATTATTGTGGACTCTGTCATTTTTAGAAACTCCCACCATGCTGTCAGAGAGGAGCTGATATTTATGCTTTTAAAGCATTCATATTGTTTTATATTTGAGCTAATAAATGGTAAGTCTGAAAGTTTTATCTTATTACATAGTGTCTGTTCTACGTCTATCCAGGACTCGTCTAGGTAGCTATGTTTTAACCATCTTGATATGTATTGGAGCCTGTTGGCTAAGAAATAAGGATGGAAGTTTGGTAGATCTAGACCTCCTTTTTCTTTGGTCTTCTGCAGTGTTTTTAAGCTGATACGTGGGGGTTTATCTTTCCAAAGAAATTTAGAGATAGAGGAGTCCAGAGATCTAAACCAGTCTAGTGATGGTTTACTTGGGATCATTGAGAATAAGTAGTTGATTCTGGGAAAAACCATCATTTTTATTGAAGCAACCCTTCCCATAAGTGATATGGGTAGAGATTTCCATCTGGCAAGATCATCTTCCACTTTTTTTAAAAGTGGGATGTAGTTTAACGTTATTAAATCTGCCAGTCTTGGTGAGACATTGATACCTAAATAGGTAATATTCCCTGACTGCAGTTGTGTATTAGTTGGATTCTGGACAGAACAATTGATTGGAAGAACTGTAGATTTTAACCAATTTATAGAATAATCTGAAACATTTGAGTACGAGTTTATCAACCTGATTACCCGAGAGAAGGAGGTTTGTGAATGCTGGAGAAAAAGTAATACATCATCTGCATAAAGACTGATTTTATGTTCTATGTTATTGCATTTTATGCCTTTAATATTGTGAGTTTGCCTGATCGCTTCAGCTAGTGGTTCAATAAAAATAGCGAACAGGGAGGGAGAGAGAGGACATCCCTGCCTGGTACCTCTCTGAAGATAAAACCTAGATGATGTTTGGTTATTTGTTCTGATACACGCTGTTGGTGAACTGTATAATATTTTCAACCAGTTTATAAAAGAATTTCCAAAGCCAAATTTGTGTAAGGTTACAAATAAGAATTTCCAGTTAACTCTATCGAATGCTTTTTCTGCATCTAAAGATACTATATAATTTTTAATGTTTTTACAGTTAGAAAAATCTATTAAATCTATTAATCTACGTGAATTTGTGGATGAATGTCTCCCTTTAATAAAACCAGTTTGATCAGGATGTATTATAAGAGGGGTTACTTTCTCTATCCTTTTTGCGAGGGCTTTGCAGATTATTTTAAGATCAACATTAATGAGGAATATGGGACGATAGCTGGTAGGAAACAAAGGGTCTTTACCTGATTTTAGTAGAAGACTAATGTAGGCAGAATTCATATTTGGTGGGAGTCAGCCATTTTCCTTGGTTTCCTGCAGCATTCTGTGGAATGTTGGTGCCAGAATATTCCAGAATTCTTTATAGAACTCTGCTGGAAATCCATCTGGGCCTGGAGCCTCATTATTGGGCATCCCTTGGAGGGCCTCCTGGAGTTCAGCCGCTGTTAGTGGTGAATCCAGGGCCATCGCTTGACTTTCAGATAATATAGGTAGTGTTATGTTATCAAAAAATTGTTCAATTTCATGATCCGATGGATTTATCTCTGGTGAGTATAAAGCCTTTTAAAATTCTTTAAATGTGTTGTTTATTCTTCCAGGATCATATACTGTATTCCCGGTCTGATCTTTAATAGCAGATATAGTTGTTTTTTCTTTATTAATTTTTAGCTGGTTAGCCAAAAATCTACCTGATTTATTACCTTGTTCAAAGTTTTCTATCCTAAGTCTTTGAATTAAGAACTGGGTCTGTTTATTAATAATTTGATTTAATTCTAGCTTTGCTTTACGGATTTTGCCTAGTCTCTCCTCATCTAGAGAAGCTTCTAATGAATTAATAGTTTCTTCTAATTCCTGAATACGTTTTTTTTTCCATTTTCTTTTTATTTGATGAGAATGAGATTATTTTACCTCTAATCACAGCTTTTCCTGCCTCCCAAAGAATGGATGGCGACGTACCAGGGAGGTCATTATATTCTAAATAAGAAGCCCACTCTTTTTCAAAATATTTTATAAATTCTTTATCCTTAAGTAAGGATATATTAAATCTCCAATTTTTGCTTTGAGGTGTTTCTGTTTTATTTACTAAAGTTAGAGAAACAGGAGCATGATCGCTAACAGCTATAGGGTGTATCTCAGTGTCTGAAATGTCAGTCAACAGTGAGCTGCTGACTAACAAATAATCCAGTCGAGAATATGAATGGTGGACATTTGAGAAGAAAGTATATTTTTTGTCATTGGGGTGAAGTGATCGCCATGCATCACAAAGTCCATAATCGCTCATGTACTGTTTGACTATATCTATAGATTTCCAGCTGCGCTGAGTCCCTGCTGTGCTGAGCCTGTCTATTTCTTCATTTAAACCAAAGTTGAGGTCGCCCCCAAGAAGAAGTGAGCAATCCATGTGTTCAAGGAGCACAGAGAAGAAGGAATGAAAGAATGAGGGGTCATCAACATTTGGACCATATATACTGACAATACATAACTTTTGTTTATGTATAGATAGTTTTACTATAATAAATCTACCCTCTGGATCTGTAACTGTATCTATTACAGTAAACTTTACATTTTTATTTATTAATATTGCTACTCCCCTTTGTCTGGAGTTATAGCATGCAGAAAACACATTAGGAAACTCAGGGGATTTAAGATCATCTGCAGCTGAGGTAGATTTATGGGTTTCTTGTAATAAGACGACATCTGCCTTCAATCTTTTAAGCTGGTTAAAAATCTTAACTCTTTTCTCTCTGGTGCCAGCTCCATGAATATTCCACGTGACAAACCTTAGAGTAGTCATAGTTTTGAGATAAAAGTTGTAAAGTCCATATCACCATAGAAACTGATAAACACAGGTGTATTATTAGTTTGTGCCTGGGGTTGCCTGATTGAAAATCCAAAAGCCGAGATATAAGAAAGAGAAAAATAGAAGAAAGTTGTGAAGGTGTGAAGGGTGAGGGTGAGAGAGAAAGAGAAAGAAATAGTTATGTTATGAAAAAATTCTGTGTGTGTGTGTGAGTGATAAAAGGAAAAATGAGTGACAAAGACATTTGGTGATAGACATGTGAAGATGAGAAAAGAAAAAAGAGCCAGTATCCCAGTGCTTAGACCTGGCCCCGCCCACATTGAGTAATGTAAACAACTTTACAGAGCTGTGCTAACATTAGATTATAGTTGACTGATAAAACAACTCTTATCTGACCAGTGTTACATGACTAATAAAGTCAAGGAGTAAGCTGGGGGTCCCTGAACAGCTGCCCATTAACATACAGTTTATCTACCGCTACTGTAGCTCTGGTGCCTTCACTGATATATTTCTTCCTGATTGGAAACAAAACGCGCCTTCTATCCAGGATTTCCTTCGGTTATTGATCGTTAACGCTATAATTCGTTCCCCGCAGCTCTCTGCCCCTGCCTCTGACCTGATCTTTTTGCTTGTAATGCTCAAATTTAGCAACAATAGGTCGCGGCCGGCTGTTGTTGGGCTTCATACCTCCGAGCCGGTGGACGCGGTGAAAAGTGATGTTTTTTACCGTGTCGCTTGGGAGCTTTAACTGATGTTGGAGGAAATCTCGGACGGTGGATTCAGCGTCGTCCTCAGCCTGTTCTGGGATCCCGGAAAAAACAAGATTGTCCCGCATTCCCCTGGCCTGTATATCCAAGATAGTTTCTTTCATCCTCTTCCTTTCTCCGGACAGCTGCATCATCCCCTCGGTGAGTTTCTTTACACTCTCCCTAAGCGTTTGGTTTTCTGCAGCGAGCGATGCTACCTGTTGTTGGCTGAACTCCAGGGATTCCCTTAGAGCTTGAAATGTTATTTCAATAATTTCAAATAAAGGCACCGCTCTTACTAAAAAGAACAAAAATACAGCAAACAATTCAATAGACTATCAAAAATCAGTTTTCTTCTATGGATTGTTTTGACCGCCTTGATGCTAAAGATGTGATGTTATCTTACAATTCAAAAAATATGCTCTGGTACATGATGGATTCAGTGCTTCTTTGATCAAGGATGTGCTGACTCCAATAAGTAATGCACTGACACATTTATTTACCTTCTTTAATGAATACTGGCATTGTCCTAACAGATTTTAAACTACCTAAAGCGCTGAACTTATTTAAAGCTGCATGTTTACAAATGACTCATCTATTTTTGCTTTTTTTTTTTGATTTTGGAAAAGTTAGTTTATAGAACTAGGGACACAGGGATGGGGTCCTTCCCCAAGTGGAGGAGTTTAAGTATCTGGGGGTCTTGTTCACGAATGAGGGAAAAATGGAGCGGGAGATCGATAGACGGATTGGTGGGGCATCTGCAGTTATGCGGGCGCTCTACCGGTCTGTCGTGGTGAAGAGAGAGCTGAGCCAAAAGGCGAAGCTCTCGATTTACCGGTCGATCTATGTTCCTACCCTCATCTATGGTCACGAACTCTGGGTGGTGACCGAAAGAACGAGATCACGGATACAAGCGGCTGAAATGAGTTTCCTCCGCAGAGTGTCTGGGCTCTCCCTTAGAGATAGGGTGAGAAGCTCAGTCATCCGGAGGGGGCTCAGAGTAGAGCCGCTGCTTCTCCACATCGAGAGGAGTCAGTTGAGGTGGCTCGGGCATCTGGTCAGGATGCCTCCTGGACGCCTCCCTGGTGAGGTGTTTCAGGCACGTCCCACCGGGAGGAGGCCCAGGGGAAGGCCCAGGACACGCTGGAGGGACTATGTTTCTCGGCTGGCCTGGGAGCGCCTTGGGGTTCCTCCCGAGGAGCTGGAACAAGTGGCTGGGGAGAGGGAAGTCTGGGTCTCTTTGCTTAGGCTGCTGCCCCCGCGACCCGACCCCGGATAAGCGGAAGAAAATGGATGGATGGATAGTTTATAGAACATTATTGAAACGAACACATCATTTATCAGCATCAATATGGATTTAGAAAAAAATACTCTACTTAAATGGCCTTGGATTAACTTACCTGTGTATCTATATAGCTCTAAATGACAATGAATTTATAATGGGAGTATTTTTAGACCTCTCTCATACATTTAACCTGTGCATCATGGAACATTGTTGAAGCTGTATAAATATGGTTTTTCAGGGATTAGTTCATAAATGGTTACACAAATATTTGTATAAAAGAACGTGGCACGTGTGAATGGTTTTGATTCTAAGAGATATGTAGTGCTAAAGTATATGGTGTACCTCAAGGATCTATTTTAGGACCGTTGTTGAGATATATAAATAATAATCTTGTATATGTCACCAAATCTACAGTTCCTATTTTAATTGCTGATGACACCAATCATTTTATAGCTCACAAAGATCTGGCACTCTTCTGCAGTCTTGGCTTTGTGTTCAGGCAGAGTGAACGAGGACAGTTTGACCCCACCGGCACAGTGCATGGCTTACGTGGGGTACGTGTGACCACAACGGCACAGCGAAAGGGTTGGAAGGACAGGAGGGTCCGGTGACTCCACCGGGAGAGTGGAAGGGGGCAACAGTCAGGTTTTAGAGCTCATCATAGCACCGAAACAGCAATGGTGAAGGTTACTAATGATATTATCATGGCCTCAGATAATGGACTGGTGTCTGTTCTGGTTTTGTTAGATCTCAGTGCTGCTTTTGACACAGTCGATCCTAATATTCTCTTAGAAAGGCTTGAACATGTTGCAGGGATCAAAGGAACAGCACTAGGCTGGTTTAAATCATATTTGTCTGACAGATTCCAGTTTGTTCATCTAAATGATCCATCTTCTTCAATCTCAAGGGTTACTTGTGGAGTTCCACAGGGTTCTGTGCTTGGACCAATTCTTTTCACCATATATATGCTCCCAATTGGTAGAATCATTAGACAGCATGGGATACATTTCCACAGCTATGCCGATGATACATAACTATATTTATCCATTAATCCTGATGAAACCAGTCAGTTAGGTAGATTACAGGCATGTCTGGAAGACATAAAAACATGGATGAATCTAAACTTTTTGCTTTTAAATTCTGACAAGACAGAAGTTCCTGTCTTTGGACCAGAAGTTCTAAAAAAGAAACTGATTAGTCAATCACTTCATCTGGATGGCATTAAATTGGCCCCCAGTAATAACGTAAAGAACCTCGGCGTTATTTTTGACCAAGACTTGACATTTAAATCCCATATTAAACAGGTTTCTAGGATTTCCTTCTTTAACCTCCGGAATATTGCTAAAATTAGAAACATCCTGTCCAGGAGTGATGCTGAGAAACTAGTCCATGCATTTGTTACCTCAAGGCTGGAATACTGTAATTCTTTACTATCAGGTAGTCCACAAAATGGCATTAAAAGCCTTCAGTTGATCCAAAATGCGGCAGCAAGAGTTCTGATGAATATTAAAAAGAGAGATCACATTTCTCCTGCTTTAGCTTCCCTTGATTGGCTCCCTGTTAAATCCAGAATAAAATTTAAGATCCTTCTTCGTACATACAAAGCCCTTAATAATCAAGCTCCATCATACATCAGAGATCTAATTGTTTCATATGCTCCCAACAGAGTACTTCGCTCTCAGACTGCAGGTTTACTTGTAGTTCCTAGGATTTCTAAAAGTGGAATGGGAGGCAGATCTTTTAGTTATCAGGCTCCTCTCCTGTGGAACCAGCTCCCACCTTTAGTCCGTGAGGCAGACACTCTGTTTACTTTTAAGGCCAGGCTTAAAACTTTCCTCTTTGATAAAGCTTACAGTTAGAGTGGCTTAGGTCATCTTGAGCTATCTCTGTAGTTATGCTGCTATAGGCTTAGACTGCTGGAGGACAGACTTACCAATTTTCTTCACTCTGCTACTTCCTTTTTTTTACTACTACTCTCTAGCTGTATTACATTCTGTTATTTCGACTGTTAACTTTGTGTTCTCTCAGTGTTTTTCTCTCCATACAGATATACCTGGTCTGGTATCCTGCTTAGCTACAATGTCCTGTTGGACTTGGGGCATCGACTGGGATGATCCTCCCAGTAACTGAACATCCACTGTGTCCTGTTGTCAACTTTTTACTTTCTGTAACATAGAGGGTACTCTTATATCAGATCTTCTGTTCCTTCTGTGTCTCTGCTCTGTCTTCTCAAACCCCAGACGGTCGTGGCAGATGGCCGCTCCTACTGAGCCTGGTTCTGTTGGAGGGTTCTTCCTGTTAAAGGGGAGTTTTTCCTCTCCACCGTCCCTACATGCTTGCTCAGTATGAGGGATTGCTGAAGGATTGCTGTGGTTGGAAAGTCTGCATCAACGGGGCCCAACCTCACGCCAATGACTGATGCAATCTGCTGGGATTCCTTAAATAGGAAACTTTTTAACTGATTGGAATGTTTGTATAAATGTATTGAAATGACTTCTTGTTAAGTGCCTTGAGATGACATCTGTTGTGAATTGGCGCTAATTAAATAAACTGAATTGAAATTGAATTGAACACTTATAGAAAAACCAAATGAAGGCCTGAAGCAATACTCTAACAGGTTTCAGGCCAACAAGTTATCTTTGAATTTTTTTTAATTTTTATGGCATTTGCAGGCTGTAAGAGATACAAATGTGATTCAATGAAAATCTGCATTCAGAAGGAACAAATTGACAAAGTTTTATCTGTCTGTTTTTTAGGTGTCCAGATCAATGATAAACTCCTTTGGCAAAATCAAATTGGTGCAGTCTAATAAAATTACAAATTCTCTGGGTATATTAAGAAGAATTAGAAATTATGTTCATATTTAGGCCATGTCAACATTGTATTTAATTTATCAATACCTTATTGTAATATTGTGTGAGCAAGTGCATTTCTTAGCTATCGCAATAAAATCTTACTTTAAAAGAAGGCATTTGTTCGCTTGACAACATATTCTGACTACAATGCACCAAGTGCCCCACTTTTTTCTGAACTACAGCTTTTGAATATTTTAACATTCATCAAATATGTACCTTTTTGATATAAAACATGGTGAATCTCCTCATAGCTTCAGTAATTACTTAATTTTTAAAAAATGTCAACTTTATTCCTATAATACTAGACAAGACTCAACGGTTCATCTTCTACTGATTGGCAAATCGCAAGTGCGAAACTATGGAATGAGTTTGCAGATTATATGAAAACATCAAGCAGTAAAAGATATCTAAAAAACGTTTTGCTTCCTAGGTATGCATGATTGAGTTGATTATGAAGTGTTATATATTCATGAAGAGCGGTATATGTTTATGGGTTAGGTTTCTTAGGTCTAGGATTCTTGATTAATCTAGCTTTCATTTAAACTATTCGACTGTTTTTAAATTGTAGATCTCCTTTTGTGTGGTGTGACCTTGGGAATAAGCCCTAAAGGGTTTCTGTAACACTCAATCACGTTTATACTTTTAATTTCTCTATGTGCATTTTTTAAATATGTAAATAAACACCATACTAAACACACCTCCTGGGCAACAAAGGAGTGGATGTGTAAAAACCATTTCAAGGTACTGGAGTGGCCAAGCCAGTCTCCAGACCTCAATCCAATAGAGAATCTGTGGAGGGAGTTGAAAGCCCGTGTTGCCCAGCCACAGCCCCAAAACATCACAGCTTGAGAGAAGAGCTGCATGGAAGAATGGGCCAAAATACCAGCTACAGTGTGTGCAAACCTCATGAAGACCTACAGAAAAAAATTGACCTCTGTCATTGCCAACTAATGTTACATTACTAAGTATTGAGGGGAACTTTTTATATTGACCAAATACTTATTTTCCACACCAGTATACAAATAAAATCTTTAAAAATCTGTGATTTTTTTTATTTATTTATTTTTTTTACATTCTGCATTACAATTGAAGTGTACCTATGATGAAAATGACAGACTTATCTTTTAAGTGGGACAACTTGCACAATCGGAGGCAAATGCATTTTTGCCACACTGTATATTCTTTGACTTCCGTAGGGTACAGTTTACAGGTCATCTAAAGTTCTTCTTCCAATAGGATCAAGCCAATCGTAGGGACACAAGGATCAGCTTTCTCTTCCCTTTTTGGTGTTTGCCAAAAACTGCAGCTGTTGGTCGCTTCATATTATCTACTGTTGGCAGGCAGCACAAGGAATTTAAAGGAGCTGTAAAAGAAACAACTTATACTCACACAGTCCTTTGTTTCGGTTACTTCAACCTTGACAGCTTTCTGTTCAGGTATTACCCCCTTGTTAACACACTCAACTTTAGCCTGCAAAGACAGAAAGATAAAATTACTCTTTGTTCATAAGATGCACATGATTTTTTTTGTTTGTTTGTGATGAAGCTCTGTCAAGCTTTAAGAGATGAGTACGATGAGATCCTTACTGCAACTGTTTCATTCTTTGTAGAGGCCACAGAACTTGGGGCATGGGGGTTCTCTAAGGTACCTTGCTGATCATTGTGTCGGTTTGTTGGGACAACTGCTGAAGCTGCAGCAGAAGTGCCAGAATCGCCACTGGATTCCAGGGTCGAAGTGAAAACAGTTGGGTCTGGTTTAGCAGAGCTCACTGGACCAGCACCAGGGTCAGTAGCTGCTGTAGACACAATGCAGAACAAAAGCCTTTGACACTTATGACAGAGTAGATTCTTTTTAACTGTAAAAATAGTACTTCAATTACTTCTCTAAAATGGTAAATGGCCTGTACTTGTATAGCGCTTTTAGTCCTCGAGGACCCAAACGCTTCACACTACATTCAGTCATTCACCCATTCATGCACACATTCACACACTCTGGCTCTGTAAGTTACAAAATGACATTGTTATCCCAAATCTCTCATCAGATTTACCAGTATTGGAAGCAGGTTGGGTTGGGGCAGTCCCATCAACTTGACACATCACCTTCCCTGTAGGAAGCAAAGAACACATACAAAAACCTTAACATGCACATAACAAACATACAGGATCCAAGTTTACAATTCCATGCTTTCTCACTTTTTCTGAACTTGTGATCCAAGCTTAAGATTTGAAGCAGTGTTTTTTTTTTTGAGAAACATGATCTCCTAGAGCTCGAAATATTCATTGACCATCATTTATCAAATTTGGGGATAGTGGAAGAATGGCAAGTAATTCTAAATTGTTAAGTAGCGGAAAATTTCAGCTGATGTTTATTGGGGGATATATTTGACTAATCTTGCTCCATCAATTACATTTGCTTCTTCAATTAAGTCATGAAAATCTCATATAGATTAATACGACTTTGACTAAACAGAAAAATAAAACTATTTAAATGTGGTTTATTGAACATAAGATCTCTCTCTTCAAATGCTTTGCTAGTTAATGACTTTATTTGTGATAATCAAATTTATTTGTTTTGTCTCTCAGAAACCTGGCTGCAGCAAGAGAATTGTTTCAGTATAAACGAGTCAACTCCTTCCAATTATTTAAATTTTCACATTCCTCGAAGGACTGGGCAAGGAGGAGGAGTAGCAACCATTTTTCATTCAGATTTATTAATTAATCCCAGACCAATTAATAACTACAGTTCCTTTGAACATCTAACTCTCAGTTTGCACGTTGTAAAGCACTAAAACCATTTTGGTTTGTAGTTTTGTATGAACCACCAGGCCCTTACTCTCAATTTGTAGATCAGATCTCAGATTTCTAATCTCATTCAGCGTTAAGTACTGATAAGGTCATTATAGTGGGGGATTTCAATATTCATGTTGACACTGAAAGTGATAGCCTAAATACAGTCTTTAATGACATATTAGACTCAACTGGCTTTGCTCAAAAAATACAGTGACCCCCCCCATACTTTGGACTTTGTACTGACCTTTCTTCAGTATATCAGAGTAGTGGAGGGCGGTAATTTAATCTCTAGCCCTTCACAAGTTGATGGTCTAGTTCCTAGCATTACTTCCTCATTGCATCTTAGAAAGTAGGTAAATAGCCATAAGAGATTGGCTACTTGGTTTAATTCAGAGCTGCATATTTTAAAGCAGGATGTTAGGAAATTGGAGAGAAAGTGGCATTCTACACACCAAAATAATTCCTTTTTAAGATGGAATAATAGTCTACTGATGTATACAAAGAATCTTTGATAAGCTAGAACAGCATATTTTTCATCGTTAATAGAGGAGAAGAAGAACAATCCTAGGTTTCTTTTTGGTACAGCTGCCAAACTTACACAGTCTTAGCTCTGGTAAGACAATTATTCCCCCAGCTCTCGGTAGTGATGACTTTATGGGATTATTCATTAATAAAATGATATTAAAAATAAAATCATTGGCATCCTCCCAAACATGATTGTCTTCTTCAGAAAGTGAGGCAGCATCGAAGGTAACTATAGAACCTCATTTGTGTTTGGATTATTTTAATTCAGTCAAGCTTTTCGAATGATCAAAAATACTAGCTTCCTCTAAACCTTTAACCTGATTGTTGTTCCTAATCCCAACCAAATTATTAAAAGAAGTGTTCCCTTTGATCACTGCCCCCATTTTAGATATGATCATTCTAATCTCACCTTAGTAAATGGATATGTACCACATGATTTTAAGGTTGATGTAATTATAGTAATATTAGCTAAATATAGCTACTGCACGTAAGCTACTGCACGTAAGGTTGGCATCAATTAATCAATAGTGAGACGTTTGAGGAGGCAGCGGGAAGAAATTTGTCATTATAAAAATACGACAAAAGCTTTCAGAGGACATAGACATTGAAGAATACGGCTTCAGTGGCTTTATTGAGTTAGAGGAGGATGAAGATAGCGATCAATTACTTTTTTGGTAGGCTAAAGTATGTTTTATTTTCTAAGCAGGTATGTTACTGTCGTGTTGCATTGATGCTGTGTTGGCGCCCTACTGTCAACTTTCAGGCAGAGTTTGAAAAAAAAAGCACGTCTTAAATCAAAACTAGTAAAGCCCTCAGAGAGCGCAGACCTCTGCCAGGGCAATTCCCCCTCCCCCCCATCCACATGTTATCTAATTCTAACTTTTGGTATTTTTCAAAAATAAAGTCTCTCAATGAATTGAATGGCTGTGTTCATACTGCTGCTGCACTCTTCCAGCGGAGAGTGGAGATTCAGGGCTCCTGTGCAAGGGGAGCCGCTGTTGGGAGTGCAGACATTCCCCCAATCACACACAGCTGAAAATATAGCTCTTGCGAAAGCCTCCATGATAGAGGAATAGGGAATCACTACAAAGGTGGCATGTATGGTCACTAATGGTGCTCCCAATATGGTTGCCTCCCACTAATGGTTGCTCCCAATATGGAGCACCATATGGTGCTCCCAATATGGTGGTGAAGCTGAAGCTTCACCACCATATTTGCATTGTGCACACGCTGAACCTGGTTGTGAGGAAAGCCCTTGACCAGCATCCCGTGGTTTCTGGCATTCGGCCCAAAGCAAGTAAGCTGGTTGGCTACTTTAGGAGCAGTACCACTGCTAAGGTATGTTGTTATTCTTTATTCGAATTACTTCCAATAGTATTTTTCAACTGCAGTGGATTAATGGCCTGCTCATCTGTATCTTTAAAGGAGAAGCTTACACAAGTGCAGCATCATCTGGGGATGGAAAACTTGAAGCTGATACAAGAAGTGGAGACTAGATGGAACAGCACTTATTTGATGCTTCAACGTTTGGTAGAGCTAATGGAGCCAGTAGGAGCAGCATTAGCTGGCCTACAACACGACATCCCCTTTTAAACATCAGATGAGTTTACCATTGCTGTAAGGTGCATGACTTTGTTGTCTGCATTCTATGATGTGATTGTAGAGTTGTTGGCAGAGGAAAACGTGTCTGCCTCCAGTTATCCCCCTAATGAAAATGTTGCAGCAAGCACTTCAGGAGGAAATGACAAAGCTGGCATCTGCAGTTGCATTAGAAGTGAGGAACTGGCTCATTAGGCAACTCAGAGAGAAGCTTCACGCTTTGCAGTCCATGAGCATTATGTTACTTGCTACCCTCTTGGACCCCCGATTTAAGGCTATAGGATTTTACAGTCAAATGAAAGCATCTGAAGCAATAAAGCGACTGACATCTGAGTGTGCAGCAATGATACGTTCGAAACAAAGCAGAGACGAAATCCCCCAGGCTTCCACCTCTCATGATGTCACTGGAGGTAATCTACCATTTAACATTTTGAAATCCAGTATTTCTATTAGAACACTTACTAACATGATTTGTGGTTTCCTTTT
Organism: Valencia hispanica; assembly: GCA_963556495.2. NCBI lineage: Eukaryota > Metazoa > Chordata > Actinopteri > Cyprinodontiformes > Valenciidae > Valencia > Valencia hispanica. The sequence goes on along the minus strand of OY747709.1, from coordinate 46,179,150 downwards.
AGGTAAACTTTTAGGTAAACTGTGGCATTGTTTAGACGTCAGTGTCCAAGAGGCAAAGCAGAATCAAAATGTCACAGCAGATGCCACTGTGGAGGTCCAGTGCTACCTTTCGGAGCCAAATATTAGCTGGCTGGAAAACCCCCGGGAGTATTGGGAAAAGCAAAAATTTATTAAACCCCAATTTATATTGTCTAGCACTTTTGTTTTTGTGTACGCATCTTCTGTGCCTTGTGAAAGAGGGTTTTCGAAGGCTGATGAGGTGGTGTCAAAAATTAGGAATCACTTAAAACCTAAAACTGTTGAGAAACTGCTATTTTTGAATAAAAATGAATAAAGTCTCCCCTGTTCTGTACATCATTATACAAAATTCTACCAAAGTGGGCAGTGCCAGGAGGCATGGAGGGGCGTGGCCAAGTGTGGAGGATGAGCGAAGGGGGGAACGTGGGGGTGTGGTCAGGAGGACAGTGACACCTCGCTTAATCTGACAATGAAACATGGGCAGTGACAGAAGCGACGTTGGCAGTTTTGCGACTGATCAACGTTCATCTGTTTTGAACGTTAGGTTGGGTCCAGTCTCTGAGTGGTAATGCTGTCTCTCTCTGCCTCAGCAGCACCGGCAGTGCCGGCCTCAGGCAGCGCTGACTCAGCGCCCTGAGCCAGCGGATCTCCTTTGCCGTCACCGGAGGTAGAGGGAGGCTTTATGGAGCCCAGCGGCCCAGAGTATAATTTCGAGCCGCTGGCTCAGGGTGCTGATTCAGCGCTGTCCGAGGCCGGTGCTGCTGAGGCATAGGGAGACAGGAGAAGTCCAGTCTCTGAGTGGTAGTGCTAACATAGGCTAACATTCAAAACAGTGTTAGCTATGCTAACTAAGTGCTTATGTGATATTTAATGGTAACCTGAAAAACGCAATCCAACTCCAAACTTGGCGAGTGTGTCTGAGAGATGGTTTTATACCCAAACCCGCCTGTGACGTAAAGCGTAGAAAAGATTTCACAATCACAAAATTCAAATGCACACACTTCAATCCTAAGAGGGCAGCACTAAGATGTTCTTAGACCAAAAAGTGAAGAATTAAACAAGTTTACACAAAATTTTAAAAACAATTCCCAGAAACTGAAAGATTGCATTGGTAAAGACCCATTTAAACAGTTCAGAAGCAAAAAAAAAAAAGTTGTTTTGGGGTTTAGTTACTCTTTAAGGGGCTAAGAGCTACAGCTGCCTGTGATTATGTACCTGGCCAGTAGGGGTGATTTGTGTTCACATGAAGCCCCGTGAGATGAACCCTTCCTTGAACCAAGTGGTTCAATGCCTCACGGGGCTTCACCTCACCATCACGAGTTTCCAACACTTATGTAGAGTCAATGGCTGTAAAACAAACTGTCGAGCTGAAAGTCAAAAACAGCCACCAAAGACCCGTTCTGACAAACTTCGTCTCGTTTTTTAGAGCGCGGTCAAGCTGAACCTCCTATCCACACACACAGTGCCTGTTTCTTTTCTGCTACTTCCTATCTCTTGACCAATCACAGACCAGTCAATCTATGTTCAGCTACACCACTTCCTCCTTCCAACATAACCTTTCCAAATTAAAAAACGGTAATGCTTATTTTTACAGTAAGCAGTTTTTCTAAACGTACACATTTGTACATTCCTTAAACTTATTATGATCAATACTGTTTTATGTCTCTACACGCACTGTTTTTTAAACTAATTTATAAGCATTTTAACATATTTAAGATGAAAATTGTAACTATTTTTTGGAAAATAGGTGGAAGAAAACCTTTAAATGTTACAATACACTGGCCAGCATATGAGAACATTTAGACACTGGATATTTGCATAACCTCACACAAAAGGCAAAGGTTTCTTAGATCTTCTTCTTAGATTTGCAATGTAGTACACTGTTTAAAAAGAGGGAAACAAAGTTGTGCAGGTTCTCTCCACAATGGGGTTTTTTGGACATCCGGAAGATTTCCCTGGAAGAGCGAGAAAACACTAATTTGGACACAATCCACCATGGACTAGTACTGAAGGGGATATGGGTCTCTGTTGAGCTGGTTCTTCCAAAGGTACAAGCAGGAGAATTTGTGCATCATTTTGGTCTGTGCTGTTCTGCACAATACTACACTGGACAGCCAAGTTTAATTTGGTACTGTGCAGGGTGATGAAGTCATATAGGTCTGACGTCTGTCAGATGAAGACAGCCTTATTCAGAAGTTCTAAGTTATGACTGTGATTTTTGGAAAGTTGGATATAAAATATGGATATTACACAGTTGCAAAGACTCTTTGTGTGATAAATTGTTTTTTTTTTGGATACACACTGCAAGGTGTGTCCAACAATTTTTTTTTACCAAGACCTAGGAGTTTAGTTTTGGAAGCAAGCTGAAATCTTACTTTGCTCTGATGGTTATTTGTTGTAACCAAAAACACAGGGACCAATTACTGGTAGTGTATGTTAGTGACATTCAGAAGCAACGTGATGGAGTGTTACAACTTGTTTTGGCTTGGGGACATTAACTATCCAAAGGGAATGCAGCATGAAATGACACATAATTCATATGACACATGGGCTATTGTGAAAAGAACAAAGCATGCAGAGAGTAAATGGCCAATGCTAAATGTCCTAGATTTACATACATACAAAAATTGAGGAAACCTGTTCCAAAAGCAATGGCATGATGTGTTATGAACTTTTATATGATCAAATAAAGTGGGTGAATAGCAGGAACAAACAGTGAAGGAATTGCAGCTGTACTTTGCACCATATTACTCATTGATTAGTCTAAATGATGATTTTGTACTTAAGAGTTTCAGCTGCATATTGTTTCTGACATATGATAAACCTGAAATTACTACATTCTTTTCAGGTGCCTTTTATTCTTTCATTTGCTTATCATTTCAATTCTAACCTTGTTGCTTTGATTTTACTTAATCAGTTTAAGTCTGTCTTATCTGGACTTTAGTTAGACTTCCTTCTTTTGCATTCTTTATCAGCTTTCACTTACATTTGCTTGCGAATGTTTTCCAACATTTGTGTCCAGGCTTTGAACGAAAGCTGACGACAACTACATGTTGAGTTTCCACTACGTCAAAGAGTGTTCCTTAGTATGTTTCACCTTAGTGGTAATGTTTCTGATACAGATCATGATGAGCTAAGGCCCAGATAAATGTAACCAATCAAGGGTGGAGTACCTACAAAATACATCAATCCATTCGTTCCCTCTTGTTTATCTGAGATCAGGTCACAGGGGTCTCCATCTGGACTATCCACCTCCAGCTCTGTTCTAACTATCACTTATAAACAAGACACCAACATCATTGAAGTCTTCTACTTATGGGGTAAGGACACTGTCAAAATAAAAGCGTATTCACAGGTTAAAATGTGTGCATATTGGTCAATAGTTGTGCATAACTACAAATTTGTAAACTATTGAATGAAGCAAACCACACATAAAATAGAAGTGTATATTTTCCCTGTGACAATGCAGTTTCAAAAGTTACATCTGAAATAAATCATGAATACAAATTACACATTTACATTTGTGGTTTCCTCATTATGAACAAGAGGAGCGATGAGCTTGAGAATACACATTTCTTCTTTGAGAATACGAATCTGCAACAAGCATGTCCGGCCATGTGCATCACATTTAAGTGTCCCCTGGAAACACTTCACTTGCGTTGTGCTGTGTTCTATTTGCAGCGCGTTTTTCTAATGTTTTGTTTTGTGGTCAATTTGCAGCACACTTTTTTATTGTGTTGTGGTTTATTTGCAGCACATTTTTTTAATGTGTTGTGTTGTGGCCTATTTTTCAATTCAATTCAATTCAGTTTATTTATATAGCGCCAATTCACAACAGATGTCATCTCAAGCCACTTAACAAGAAGTCATTTCAATACATTTATACAAACATTCCAATCAGTTAAAAAGTTTCCTATTTAAGGAATCCCTGCAGATTGCGTCAGTCATTGGCGTGAGGTTGGGCAGACTTTCCAACCACAGCAATCCTTCAGCAATCCCTCATACTGAGCAAGCATGTAGCGACGGTGGAGAGGAAAAACTCCCCTTTAACAGGAAGAAACCTCCAACAGAACCAGGCTCAGTAGGAGCGGCCATCTGCAACGACCGTCTAGGGGTTTCAGAAGACACAGAAGGAACAGAAGATCTGATATAAGAGAACTTTCTATGTTACAGAAAGTAATAATTTGATAACAGGACACAGTGGATGTTCAGCCACTGGGAGCACCATCCCAGTCGATGCCCCCCGTCCAACAGGGCATTGCAGCCAAGCAGGATACCAGACCAAGTATATCTTCTATGGAGAGAAAAACACTGAGAGAACACAAAGTTAACAGTCGAAATAGCAGAATGTACTGTAATACAACTGGAGAGTAGTAGTAAAAAAAAGGAAGTAGCAGAGTAAAGAAAATTGGTAAGTCAGTCCTCCAGCAGTCTAAGCCTATAGCAGCATAACTACAGAGATAGCTCAGGATGACCTAAGCCACTCTAACTATAAGCTTTATCAAAAAGGAAAGTTTTAAGCCTGGCCTTAAAAGTAAACAGAGTGTCTGCCTCACAGACTAAAGCTGGGAGCTGGTTCCACAGAAGAGGAGCCTGATAACTAAAAGATCTGCCTCCCATTCTACTTTTAGAAATCCTAGGAACTACAAGTAAACCTGCAGTCTGAGAGCGAAGTGCTCTGTTGGGAACATATGAAACAATTAGATCTCTGATGTATGATGGAGCTTGATTGTTAAGGGCTTTGTATGTAAGAAGAAGGATCTTAAATTATATTCTGTATTGAACAGGGAGCCAATGAAGGGAAGCTAAAGCAGGAGAAATGTGATCTCTCTTTTTAATATTCATCAGAACTCTTGCTGCCGCATTCTGGATCAACTGAAGGCTTTTAATGCCATTTTGTGGACTACCTGATAGTAAAGAATTACAGTAGTCCAGTCTTGAGGTAACAAATGTATGGACTAGTTTCTCAGCATCACTCCTGGATAGGATGTTTCTAATTTTAGCAATATTCCGGAGGTGAAAGAAGGAAATCCTAGAAACCTGTTTAATATGGGATTTAAATGTCAAGTATTGGTCAAAAATAACGCCGAGGTTCTTTACGTTATTACTGGGGGCCAATTTAATGCCATCCAGATGAAGTGATTGCCTAATTAGTTTCTTTTTACGAATTTCTGGTCCAAAGACAGCAACATGTCTTGTCAGAATTTAAAAGTAAAAAGTTTAGATTCATCCATGTTTTTATGTCTTTCAGACATGCCTGCAATCTACCTAACTGACTGGGTTCATCAGGATTTATGGATAAATATAGTTGTGTATCATCGGCATAGCTGTGGAAATTTATCCCATGCTGTCTAATGATTCTACCAATTGGAAGCATATATATGGTGAAAAGAATTGGTCCAAGCACAGAACCCTGTGGAACTCCACAAGTAACCCTTGAGAGTGAAGAAGATTGATCCTTTAGATGAACAAACTGGAATCTGTCAGACAAATATGATTTAAACCAGCCTAGTACTGTTCCTTTGATTTCTTATTTGCAGCGCATTTTTTTAGATGTGTTGTGTTGTGGTCTTTGCCCCACATTTTTCTAACATGTTGTGTTGTGGTCTTCGCAGCTCGTTTTTCTAATGTGTTGTGGTCTATTTGCAGCGCATTTTTGTAATGTGTAGTGTCGTTTTTCTAAATGCTGCACACGTGTTGTCAAATTGATGAAAATGTTTTCTCAGTTTGCTTGTGTTTTGTCTTTTTGCATGTGTTTTCTTAAGTTGCGTGCTGTGACCTTTCAGGGCCACCTTACAAATGGAAATTAAACTATCAAAGTAAAACAATGACAGCCTGGAAGAGTAAAAAAGGCAGTGAACGAATGTTAGGGAATACCCTTCCCATTTCACCGCTATCAACCAGTTTAACTTCCACATGGAAGTCAACCAGTGTATAACATCTAACCAAAACCTTGCTCCAGGTTTTAGTTTGTGATTTGTGGACTGCTGACATTATAGTCTGACCAGGTTTCTGAAAAATGTTTGAAGTCTAAATAGTGTTTACAATCCCTTAAACAAGGGGGAGTTAACCAAACCCCGTCTGCCCAGTGGGAGTGCGACTAGCTGTGGAAACGCTCTCCTGAATACACCAGACCATAAAATAGCATACCGAACCGCATGCTCTTGAAAAATCTGTAATTTATAGAGGAATGTCAAGAGAAAAGCCCTTATTGAAGGAAAGCTAGAGGTAGAGCGCACAGCAAGCATGGAAGAAGGTGCTCTGGTAAGATCAGACTAAAACTGAACTTTTTGGGCTAAATGCAAAACACTATGTGTGGAAGAAAACTAATATTGCATTCTAAACCCTAAACATACCAACCCCACCATGAAACATGGTGGTGTCAGTATTATACTGTGGACATGCATTTCTTTAGGAGGGGCAGGGAGAATTATCCGAAATGTAAGACAGTGGGATGGAAACAACAGGAAGCTGAAGAGTGTCTCCAGAGGATTTCTCATCTTAACTTTGTGTTTCCCTCTCCAGTGACATCATCTGACTGAACAAGGCTGATATGAACATTATTCTAAATCATTTCATTTTTTACCCCATGGCACAGCACAACCCTCAACAAATTGTGGGTGTTAGCTCCTCTAACCCTGTTAGCTTTGTGGATTTAAAAGTGCAACAGTATGGAAATATTACATTTAACTGCTCTGCTGATTTGACTTTGTTCTTTTTCTCTTCAGTTGCTTTTTACAATATTCAAAAGGTTTAACTTCTCTGCACTCTTTAACTATTTGTATTCTGTAAATGTAATTGGATGGGTTTTATCTGATTGACAGTTTTGCAGTTTACAGTTTAAAATTGTTTCCAGGCATGGATATGGGCATTGTTAGCACTCCACCACTGTGGACAGACTGGGAAAGGAAGCTCCCACTAATTCCAACCAGGCCTCCCGACATCAGTGTAAACTCAGGGAAACATTCACTCTCAACACAATCACAGGAAAACATATAGAAACACAACCACTCCCCACTGAGTTTCAAGATGGAAAATTAAAGCATGTTAAGGCTGTTCATTATGTAACTTCTGGGTTTGTGTAGGTCTCTTTTTACAGTCATAATATTCTATAATATTTCTTCACTGTTTCTTTAATTTAGTGGTAATTCTAAAGTGCTTCTTATGCATATTAAAACTCTTTGCCATTCAGTTCTTAAGAAAATAATGCTAGGCACCTAACAGTTGAGCATAAGCAAACAGTAGATAGTTGGGCTATCTGCTCAAGCAGCCAGTGTGCAGTCTACAAACATACTGCTTGTAGCTTGCCAACTGCAGAATAAAACAACGCACTGTGTTACTCTATGCTCCCCAGTGCCTCTTGGACTTTCTCTGGCATTTAAAAAAAATGACTTTAAATTGTAGGAATTGTATATTGGTATATTTAGTCCATTTTAAAATCACAACTTTTTAAAACATTGGAACATGTGACTGGCAATCTGCTTGTTTGAAGTACACAGTTATATGCAATAAATGAGAGTATGCGTTCAGATGAGACTCGTTTGTCAGTTTAAAAGTACTTTTTGAAAATATTCTTTAAACAGAGATTAAACATACTTTTCATGAGACCGACATATCTGTTGTCATATCTGTCATATTTGTTGTTGGTCAGATTGAATGTTCTGGTTTTAAATATGCTTTCATTGACTGTCAGTGGAAAATCATTATAATTAACTGAAAAAAAGGTTTAAAAAGATTATTTTGTGCGTAATTAATCTGTATACTGTGTTAGTAAATTGAGTTACTGAAATAAACTTTTCAAAAATATTCTAATTTATTGAACATGACTGTATTAGGTGTCTCTAGATTCTTATGATCTTGTCACCTTATTTTCCGGCATGTATAAAAAATCCATTGCAGTCTGGTTATGGCTTAAGATCAAATTATTACCAACAGATTACATTTATTATGGCAGATTCAATCACTCAACCCTGGAATGCACTACCAAGAACTTTCCATTCCCTGAAGGCACATGGGAGAGCATGGAGGTGAGTTCATTAGTCGGAAGAAGTAGGGCAGGTCTTATCATCAGCTCTCACTAGAGGTATTGTGAAGGCCAGTTAGAATGTTTTTAAAAAATGGTTCCATCATTTCCTTTCAGATATCCTCCTGTCAGCCCTTCCTCCACCCGTCCTCACTGGGGATAAGCCTTCAACCTCCCCCTCACTGGCTAACAGACGCAGGAACAGCATTTTGTGAACTCGTCTTTACTGGAAAAAAGCAGGAAACATGGCTTTCTGTGGAGGGAGTGCAATGTGCAGTTTAAAATGAAGATAGTAAGTGCATCCACAGTGATTTACAAGTTAGAAGCTTTTTTTTGAAGTTTGGTAGTGCTCTTGTTTCTTTTCACTGTTTTGAACAAACACATTTAGATAAAAGAGCAATCAACCAAACTCGGCATGTCTCTGTTGCTGTTTGGGTGGTTTGAGCAACGCTTTGTGGTAGTACGTTTAGATATTTATTCTTCCCAACTTCACCCATCTGTCACAGCCTTTTGCATTGAGGTATAACTGCCATTGTCACCAGCATCCCTGTGTTTAAATTTAGGGCTGGGGTGTTGCAGGAAATTGCTGCAAACACAAACACTGCTGTCACACCTGCTTAAACTGCTCCAGTTAGAGAGGGGGAACAGGGGGCCAGCACTTCGTTACTTATAAATTTTGACATTTGAAAACAAATTCTGCTTCCTCCCTGGAGGAGACAGGGGAGGAGGCCTAAAAGATGGGGGGGGGGGGGTGCAGCTGCAGTAAGTGTCCTTTGGAATCTCCTTCCCTCCCTGTATGAGCGCAGTGCTGTGAACTAAGGAAAGAAGAGGAAAGCCTCAGCTCAAAAGCTTGGAATTATGATTTGACCTGCGCCTAGACTGTAGGGACAACACCTTGGATATAATCATTAGTCACACCCTTATTCCATCACTCATCCAGATGTCCAAAGAGGACCCCAACATCTTTCAGTTACACTTTTTCTGTCCATGTTCCCTTTACAAAAAAGGAGGCTGACTTAAGGACATTTTAACCTCATATTCCTCTGCATTTAGAAGAAACCAATACATTCATACATACATTCAAGGCTGTCATATTCTGTTAGACTAAGGCTGCATATATAATGTTTTGCAAAAGTATTTGCACACCTTAAAATGTTTGTAAAATGTTACAATCACAAACCTCAATGCACTTAATCGGGATTTATGTTATACAACAACACCAAGTAAGTGGGAAAAAAATCAACATTTTTATTATAAAATATGAAAAGTGTAGCGTGGGTCTGCATTCAGTGTTCAGCTTCTGCTTGATGAGTCTATATGGCTTGAGGCAAACAGCTAAAGGGATTTGTTTTTTAGCAATGTTTTTTCTTCTTGCCAGATTTCTTGTGTGCTCAACCCATGGTTATCCCACATGAGGTGTGGATCTCTGCAGCTCTTCTACAGTTTTAAGGAACATGTAGTCTGCTGTTCTGATTAATGCACCATTTTCTCTCAACTTCACAAAATGTGAAAAAGTTCAAGGGATCCGATACTTTTGCAAAGAACTGAACATATAATTTTGTCACCAATATATTATGTTTACAAATCCTATTTTAGAAACAAAACTCTTTCTGTTGTAACAGCTGTTGTAAGCATTGTAGATGTTATGTAAATTAAATTTGTCTCCTGATAGTAATGTGTTGGGACAATATTCATATAAAATTATCCAAGTTAAACACAGAGTTCCCTGAACATGAGAACTATTTTTGTTTCGGGTGGTAAAAGTTTACTTTTCCTCTCTGTCCACAACCCTTGTATTTTCCAACAAAATATGAAATTTTTTTTCAGGAAAAAACATGGAAAAGAATGAACAACGGTGTTGGAATCCGTGCACATCCAGACAGGAAATAGGACAGATAGATACACATCACCCATCACCAGGACTACTACATACTCCTGGAGCAAACAGTATGACCACTGTGTTGTATTCTGTCATCAGATGGAATAAAGGAACGATCTTCTGGTGAAAAAGTTCATATTTTTTCCCTAAAAAACAACTTTTTCCCCATTCTCTCTTTTCTTACTGCAGTCCTGAGTGAAGCAAAGGCACAAAAAATTAAAAACACTGCCTCATGATTGATATCAGCCACTGAGTAATGTCTGTTTTTATTCCGTCTCGAGTTTACTCATTAAAATAGTTCAAGATGGGCAGTGAAACTCTAAACCTATTTCCAAAACAGACTGTTCATTTTCTGACTGGATTAGAAGCTGGAAGCAGCAGCAGCTGCTTCAAGAAGCTGCTAACTGCTCTCCTATCTGTGTCTGAGCCGACATCAACAGATGTCCGTGGACTCATTCCAGCTGCCAATCTCTGCGGTGCAAAGAGGTTATGCAAAGACATTAAAACCTATGCCCCTACACACCCAGGTCAAAATGGAAGAGGAAGACTTTATAAAAAAACATCTGATCAACTTTCTGCACATGTTATGAAATCACACATACTTTTCATTAAGAATTCACACACAAAATATTAAGAAAAGAGGCGGACAAACTCAGGACCTGCTAGTGTAGTAAAAGACCAGACCTTCTTGTTTATAATTAAGATGTATAAAGTATGCCTTTAACAGCAGGCAGTTTGGCCCACATTAATTACCAGGAGCCATTATTCGAGTAGTCAAAAGGCTCCAATGCAGGCTCATTAGGCGCTTTTATTTCCGTGGATAAACAGTAAAACCCTCTGTAGGTACAACACAGCCTAGTTGATCTAATTGTTCCATATGTTCCTAAAAGAGCACTTCGCTCTCAGACTGCAGGTTTACTTGTAGTTCCTAGGATCTCTAAAAGTAGAATGGGAGGCAGATCTTTTAGTTATCAGGCTCCTCTCCTGTGGAACCAGCTCCCAGCTTTAGTCCGTGAGGCAGGCACTCTGTTTACTTTTAAGGCCAGGCTTAAAACTTTCCTTTTTGATAAAGCTTATAGTTAGAGTGGCTTAGGTCATCCTGAGCTATCTCTGTAGTTATGCTGCTATAGGCTTAGACTGCTGGAGGACAGACTTACCAATTTTCTTCACTCTGCTACTTCCTTTTCTCCTACGACTCTCCAGTTGTATTACAGTACATTCTGTTATTTCGACTGTTAACTTTGTTTTCTCTCAGTGTTTTTCTCCCCATAGAAGATATACCTGGTCTGGTATCCTGCTTGGCTGCAATGCCCTGTTGGACGGGGGGCATCGACTGGGATGATCCTCTCAGTAACTGAACATCCACTGTGTCCTGTTATCAACTTTTCACTTTCTGTAACATAGAAATTACTCTTATACCAGATCTTCTGTTCCTTCTGTGTTCTGCTCTGTCTTCTCAAACCCCCAGACGGTCGTGGCAGATGGCCGCTCCTACTGAGCCTGGTTCTGTTGGAGGTTTCTTCCTGTTAAAGGGGAGTTTTTCCTCTCCACTGTCGCTACATGCTTGTTCAGTATGAGGGATTGCTGAAGGATTGCTGTGGTTGGAAATCTGCCCAACCTCACGCCAATGACTGACGCAATCTGCTGGGATTCCTTAAATAGGAAACTTTTTAACTGATTGGAATGTTTGTATAATTGTATTGAAATAACTTCTTGTTAAGTGCCTTGAGATGACATCTGTTGTGAAATGGCGCTATATAAATAAACTGAATTGAATTGAATTGAATAGTTCTCTGGCATAGATTATGTGTTTTATATGTGCTCCTTGTTTGGCTTGACAACCTAACAACCTTGGGGTGCAAAAATAATCACATATTTTGTCACTTTGGCTTCAGTTTTTTTAAAATAAAGTGTGAAAAGGAGAATTGACACATGAGGGTAAATTATATTATCCCTGTATGACAAGCTTGACTAAAATATGGCATGTATCATGGTATTTATGCCTAGATTTTAAACAACAATGCATTTTATAAAACAAGTATTTTTATTTAAAAACAGAAACTCATCAATTATTTCTAACACCTCAAAATTATTTATTATGGGTTCTGTCAAGGTCCAAGTCTGAACCCTGGTAGTTCCTTTGGGTCTAGATTTAAAAGAATTTTAATGATTGGTATCAGCAGTAAGAGATAAAATTCAGCTCCTCAAAGTTGTTGTTGGTGAGCAAAAAGAGGCTAATTCTGCCATTTTTCAACATGCAGAGCCTGTTTTTGTGAGAAGAGACAGCAAAACTAATATTATGTTGATGGAATCTAGGATTTTATCAATTTTAACAAATTTAAGACTTCAGAAATAAGCCTTTTTGACCCTTTAGATTGACATTCACAGTAAGAGAGAAGATGCAGCAGTTTCCTGACTGTAACATGTGACCTTCTCTACCTGCTCTGCAAGCAACAACTTTGTGCCTGTAGCTACCCCTTAAGAGACTCTTAATAAAAAACTGCCAAATCTAGCAATTTTTTATATTATGTAAGGCTTTTGGAGACTCTTGACATGAAAGCACATATTGTTCTTACTCTTCTCATTGAACAGTGGATGCTACCGCATGCCCCTCCCCCATCCCAAAGCACTCACTGTAGACCTAGTCCTCATGCGTGAGTCTGTCTCAGCTGCAACCACATATCCACAACCTCCAGCTGTCTGAACCTAGTTAACATATGTCAGAGTAGCGTAAAGAGGCTGACAAGCAGAAACTGGTAATATAAAGAAAATGAGAGATTATAATGTCTGGAGTGCCATTGGGAAGAGAGTTAAGTCTAATGTGAATACAGTATATTGTGTAATTTTAGTGGACTTTAGACCTACCAAGTTTTCAAGCATAATATTGCCATTGATTTTAATAACTGTAATGGCGTATTAGACAATTCTCAAGTGATTGAGATCATTATCATCGATAAAAATCGTAGTCTGAAAATGTATTGTAGGAACAATATGAAGGAAAGTTTTACCAGTTTTGAAACCATATCGCTTAAATGTTAGGGCAGGTTGTCTAACCCATACCTAGAACAGAGATCTCGGGATCAAACTTGGTGTGGCTCACATGCTTATAATTTTAAAAGCTGAAAGTAGAATTAGACGTTTTCTGCCTACTTTATGCCAGTCAAAGGCAACAGCTATAAAACAACAACAGAGTGCCAGGGGAACAAAAATCAAAAACCTCTCCAGAACATTAGTAATTGGGAGAGGAAGACCTGAACATCAACTTGGCTTCTGCTTTTCATTAAGTCTTTTTTTTTTAAGTAAACATTGTTTCCATTTCCATTTCCCTCAAGGCAACTCCTTTTTCATCATTGGTGCTGATTCCTTTGTTTCCTTGTTGTAATGTTTTCTTAGGAACAGAGTTTATGATAAAAGTCATTGAAATGTTAATTATCCTAATGACAACAGAAGACTCAACAATAACAGCTGTTTTGCAAAATTTGGATCATTTTTAACTTCGCAGGATTTCAGAATTAAAACTAAGTTTGACAAAACTCAGGCGACAAGCTTTATTAATTAGCAAGCTCACGCAGAATCTTAGCCACTAATTCTGGCCCAGATGGACACACACCCTGCCTGACATAGGACCACTATCTGCCAAAAGCTTATATAAAGATCCACGCCCTCCTGCAGATGACGTGATTTAAACTCCAACATCATATCTTGGGACTTAAAGAATGCTGGTCAACAGCCCAGGGCCATGAGAAGGAGAGTGGCAATATTCTGCCTGTGTTTTTATTGGCAGGCTGAAGTTTCTATCCTAGATGCAAAAGTTTTAACCAGTGCAGCAGTTGATTTTGTCAGACTAAATGCTTTGTGCTTTATTTAATATCTTATATCAGTTAGACTGCTTACGTTAAGCAAGTGCAACTCAAAGGTTATCTGCTAATCTCCTAGGGCTTTTTGCACACCAGAACCTTCTCACCATGAATGCAAATCTTTGTTTAAATGTGGTTCTTTTGAAACAGCAATTGTCACAGCTTCTTCTGCTCTGGCCTGAGGCCCTGACTTAGCAACAGGAGGAGTCATTGTGGATGACATGGTGAAATAAGCGAGACAAGATGTTTTTCTCCCTGGCTGGAGCAGATGTAAAGCTTGGGTTTTCCCCTGAAATCTTTAGAGAGAAAGAGAGACACACAGCTTATAACATACTCTAAGAACCTTTGAATGACATCATCTAACTCTGCAAAGCATGGCCAGTTCAGTACTGCATATTTGCACGCCTGCATAACTACTGACTGGCCGCCATGGGAAGTAGGAATATAAACCAAACCAAATCTGTTTGCTGGAGTCAGAATGATTGAGCTTTTTGTATATGGCAAAAATCTTTCTACAAAGGTTGCTTTGACATCTCTCCCTGTTCTCAACCATTTACACTTGTTTGTTTGACTCAAATTTTTGTTTAGAAACTATAGATCTCTACTGCTCTGCATATGCATATAAATAAAGGAAAAAGACTAAAATACTACATACATGAATCATGCTTCTCACTAGAGTGCCTTGCAAACCAATCAATCCCCCCCAAACCTTTTGCTTAAAACAAAAGGGTATGGACTACTGCTTTCAAAAGAATTTGTTCATAACAATGAAGAGGAAAGAAAATTATACATGATTAAAAATATGACAAGTGGAAGCTGAATTAGTATTCAGTCTAAACCTCTTCAGCTAAGAAAGCAATTTCTAAGTCTTACAACAGATTCTCAGTTGTATTTCAGTTTAACTTTGACTGGGCCATTCCAGTACATGAATACTGTGTGTTTCAATGTAAACATTCCATTGAAGTTATTGTTTTATGTTTCTGGTTGCTGCCCCAATTTATCTGAATCTTCCTGTCAACTCATACCAACTTCTCTGTCCATGCTTAAGAAATGCATTCCCAAAGTATGATGTTGATGTGTGTGTGTTAACAATAATGAGCAGTGTTAGTTTTCAGGCACAGAAACTGTTCTCTTTCAGTTTGAACACATACTTTCAGATGTTTCCTTGCCCCTTACATGTCTTGTGGAAAACTGCAAGTGGGACTTCTTATGCATTTCTTGTTGTCACTGTTGAATAGTGCATGATTCATCCAAAGTTACCACTGGGCTCTTGAATGCTTCTCTGACTAATTAATTCCCTGCTTAGCTCGTCATTTTGGGTAGACAATCATGTCTTCTTAAGTTTGCAGTTGTACTTTACTCTTATTGTTCTCAGGTGATAGACTGAAGAGTGTAATAACCTAGTCCTGTGAACGCCATTTATTAAATAGGTGATTTCAGAAACCAGTTAATGGTGCTGAATCCTATGTAGGGGTATCAGATTAAAGGGGGCTGAAGACACTTACACGCAACACTTCAGCTCCACAATCAGTTGAAAATAATGTCTTTTAATTTCCCTTTCACAATTTTAGACTACTTTTTGATGGTTCATGTCCTAAAAGCCTAATGAAATAACTAACATTTGTTGCTATAATCTGAAGAATGTAAAAAAAGGCAAGGAATATAAGTAGTATTTCCCTGCCATTGTATTTTAACTGCAATATTTACCAGCAAATTAAAAATAGCAAAACATCATGTCTGACCTTGTCCAACACAGATTTGACCCCCTAAGAATGCTAATATTGACAACCCAGGACTTTCAACATGACCACTAAAAGTGGCCTGAGGGATCTATTTTTAAAAGGTTAAGGCTTGATCCTTTAAGTCTAGCAAGTTAAGAGCCGCAGCTCCTTCCAATCAGACAAGTTCCAGCACATCCCCCTAGCTTTCCATTATTGGTTAATGGTTTCCTCAACCCTGGTCAGCTTTCAGGGAGTACAACTGACCAACAGAACAATGTAGGATTTCAACCTCTTGTCACAAACTGACCCTGTTATTTGGCCTTACTTTGAGCTTTGAACTAAGTATTCACTTCCAAAGTACTACCCTGACATACACCATTCTAAGAAAATAATGAACAATACCCCTAGTGGTCACGAACTTTGCACAGCAAAGGACTTTTTCCATGCTCAAAACCAGATTATGAACGATAATAATTACTGGTGCTAAATTTGTTTGAGCATGCACTGATTGGTTACTTCTTTTCATAGAGAACAAGACTTGAACAAGATACAAAATCTGCATTGAACAGATCTGACAAAGAGGCTTCTTCATAAGGATCAAAACAAGCATAATAGAGCATGAAATGTTGAAACAGTCTGTCTTTAAATGTCTACTGACGTCATTGGCAAAGCTTCTGACCCACATTTTGAAGCACAGGAACCATGCTGCTTTACATTTTTAAAAGTATCTGAATTGCCTCTTCTGACTTGTATGATGGTGTTAAGGCAGTTCAAACTGTATTAGAATTGTTACAAAGGCAACATTCACACTGCAGGCAAAAGCGCATCAAATCCAACTTTTTTGCCCATATGCAACCGATATCTGATATTATTATGACAGTCTGAAAAATACAAATCTGAGTTTTTCAAATCCAAACCCAGGTCACTTTCAGATGTGATACTAAATATAATACATATCTGATGTTTTTGAAAGCCACTGCTGTCTGAAGGGTCATGTCGCATTAAATCCGTCTTGTACGTCACTGAAACGAGACAGGCGTCACTAATGTGCGCAGGAGGAGGAAAACAGTTAAACAAAAATGGTGGATACTGGAGACAGAGCCAGTCAATAGACAGAAAGTAAGGTTTTCGGCTTGATTAGGGAAACTTTTGTTGGTTCCGACTGTGCAGGAATTTAAACTAGAAAAGCACTCGGAGAGCGCAGAGCCCCACCAAGGTAGTTCAGTCCAACTTTTAGTCCAACTAGTTAGTTATGTTGCTGACTAGCTCAACATATGCTGACGCTGATGATAGTTGACCTAGGAAAAGGAGATGGTGTGTGGTGCACAACCAGCGGATTTCCTGTGTCAACATTGTATTGACAGCAGAACATCTAAAGCAATTCTGGTCAGAGCAACTGTCTTATACAAAGGTAAAGTGAAGTAAAGGTAAAAAACATTTTAAAAAATGCTATTCTGTAAAATTTTTTACACATAAATGTTTTTGTCACATTTTCAATATTTTCAGAAGTTAAGATTGTGGCACAAAACCTCTTACCACCATTTCATATGTGAACAACCCCTCAGGATCTAGAGGTTTGTAAGATAGCGTTTGGATAAACAGCTATGATCTTTTTGAGATTGCTTTAGCTTATGTATCTGGGACCACCAAAAAGTAATTTACTACAGGTAAATAACTGAACTTTATATTTCACATTTTGTCTGTTTTGTAGTCATGCTTGTTTTTTTTTCTTTTGGTTGTAAATATTATTTGTGCTCCATTACTTTTCCAGATTATGCTGACAAATAGACCAAGCTTTATGAAGTGAATTTGAGGCCAAGTTTGTTATGAGTGATATTGGGCAGCAAAGTGAAATTTTTTTTGGGACTTGATTGGGAGTACTCAAAGCAATTTGATTTTCATGTAAATTTGATTACCATCTGTTTCTCTGCTGCTGCTGCTGCAGAGGGTTTGTGGTATGCCCTTTTATTACACAAGCCATGAACATGTTCCACCATCTCATGATTATTTCCCGGTTAAAGTAAACTATTCATTGTTTCCATCAGTCTGCAATATTCCTCCTGTTCCTCCCAAGGTCAGTCCAAATATTTAAATGCGTCTGCGGGTCTGACAGATCTGCAGAACTCTTTACAGTGGACTGGAGTAGAACCAGCACCGCCTTTCAACTACTCCATCAAACCCGTGCATCACCCTGCAATTAGTATCAAGCCTTGAACTGATTTGGAGCATGCAGCCCCAGTGAATATGCACAAAATGAAAACGCACACATTTACTACTTATAGGGTAGTTAATAAAAATCACATGTATAGAATAGATTTTTATCTCCGTTTAGTTAACGTGTTTTGTGAAGATATGAAATCACGCATATTTTGAATAAAAGCAAAGACAAGTGAAACATCTATGTGATTTGCATGTGGCTTTATCCATGTTTCACAAATTCAAAGACATTGTGGCTCCACCCAGACGCACGACAGGATGCAGAGCATAAGGATTTTCAACTGAAACTTTCCATCTCCGAGCAGATCCTTTGTGTCTGCAGCCACCGCACCACAAAGAATACGTCTATATGTTAATCTGTGAACTTACTATATGACGCATGAAGACCCCTAACACCTAAATAGGTATGGGGTGTCTACTACCAGATACATATTTTGTTTCCAAAAGAATCGACAGAAAAAAAGCTAATAAATACGCAAAAACCTTGAAATTCTACATGGAATAATGAAAACCTTTGTGGAAACCACAAAAGTGTGAATGAAATAGTGAAACAACATGCTTTAACCAAAAACAGACTACTCACTGCTGAACAATAGAGCGCAGAGCAGCAGAACTCCAGTCATGCTTCTACGGAGCCCATTCATTCTCCACGTGGATGCAGCCATCCTCTCTGGTCAGATTCAGCACGTCTGGCGGGACTTTGTGTGTGTGTCTGAAGGAAAAAAAAATGTGGTAAGTGAGGGCGAGCCGGTGGGCCAGGGAAGTCGGTTCTCTTGTGAGGTCTGAGAGAGCGGGACAGATGAGAAGGATAAAGCCTGGCTTGTGTTCTGTCTCTCTTTATATGAACCCGCTCCTTCAGCCTCCCTTGCTCAGCTCTTTCCACACCCCTTTTCTAACTGCCTCATTTTAACCCATTTCCCCCTAAGCAACGGCCCCTGCTTCCTCCCTTGTCCCAGTGTGGGTGTGTGTCTGTGTGTACGTTTAGGGGAGGCAACAAAGTGTGACGGGACGTTTCTGGGAAGAAGGCTTGGGTGTTTAGCATTGTTGGTTTGGGTCATGTTTCTCAAACTCAAATATAAGTTCTACTTAGGTTGCTTGTGGTGGTGACGGCTTACAGATTTTGTTTTTCTTTTGCTTTTTAGCCATGCTTATATGTTTCAGATCACCATACAAATTGTAAAATAAAATAAGATAACCTGAGCAAATACAAAGTGCAGCTTCCAAATGACAATTTTATATTTAAGGTTTTAAGTTATCCAAACCAATCCCAGGCGATATGTGAAAATAGTAGGTTGTGCCAAACGTGGCAGCTACAACTACCATCCAAGGGTGTGCCATATCCGCCAATGAGTCATTACCATCGCTGGTGAGAAATTTGATCCTACTCATCCTCGTATAATAGCTAGAAATAAAGCAAGATGTCCAAAGAAGTCCAAAAGAAGCAAATCTTTCCCAGACCATCCCACTACCACCACCATGTTTGACTTTTGGTATTCGTTCTTTAGCTGAAATACTTTGTTGGTATTATGACAAATGTTAGAAGATACATATTCGAAAAAGGTCCATTTCTGTCTTGTTAGTACTCTGAATATTTATCACAAAAGTGATCAACTGTGATTTTTATTTTGGAATTTCACCAGTGATCCGATTTGTTTCCAGTCTTTCTTTCTTATGGTTGAATCATGAACACTGACCTTAACTGAGGCAGCTGAGGCCAGCAGTGCTTAAGATGTTGCTTTGGCTTGTTTTATGACCTTCTGGATGAGTCTCTGATGCTCTATTAGAGTCATTTTAGAAGGGTGGTCACTCCTAGGAAAGTTCATTGCTGTATCATGTTTTCTCCAGTTGTAGATATTGGCTGTGATTTGCTGTAGTTCCCAACATGAACATTACATGTCAGTAAGTTATCAGAACTGGCTATAATGAATTGACCTAAAACGTAATCTGGTACAGTGTGAACTAAGCTTTGTGACTTGCGCAGAAATGAATAAATGCATTTCTTATCTACTATATTTATAATTTATTAAAATGTTTATTTTATTGTTGGTGAGATTAATTGGTTGCACTGGACTCTGTCTACTTGGCATCAATCCTTAGCAGACGTGGCTGATGATGCTGCAGTTCACAAGGTACTGCAAGAAAAAAAAATCTTGAAAATCAAATCTGGAGTTTCCAATCTGCTTTGCTTTTTTCGTTAATTACTTCAAGGCATTTTTATTTCCAGAATCCTGTGCATGTTCTCAACCCACCAATTAAGGGTTTTATGGCAGCTACACAGAATACAAGAGACCCTACTGAACAAATGTGAATAAAAACACAGTAAAATTGTCATAAACAACGGCCATACTTTCATTATCTTTACTTAACAATACTCCTGTCTGTAAAACAAACACCCACCATTACATCGCCACTTTATGTGCATAGATTGTGGAATCAGTTTATTTTGAGGGTATTGTTGTAATGTGTTGTGAAAATAGCAGACCCTGAAAGCAGCATGTTAAAAGTAGGTTTTAATGATGAAGATGACCTAAGAAAACCTAGAGGTAGGGCATGAGCTGAACAGGACATGTGGCACAGACAGTCTAATAGAAGGAATCAGCAATGAACAATAAACATCAGGCAACCTGTGTACAGAGATGTGATCAATGACATGGGAACCAGGGGAGTCTAATCAGAGGGAATGTTGAACAGCAGAAAGAGGAGCGCAAACAATAACACCGAAGGAAGGAAACTTATTAACCCAGATGATAGCTGAACTAAAAACAAATGATCAACAAATCAGAAGGGGAAACAGTTTAACACTAAAATAAGAGAATGAACAAAAATGCACAGGAGAAAGAACACAAGCAAATAAGAACCTAACACTAAGGAATGAGCTGTTTAAACCGTAACGACCCTCAGTGGGTTTACATGCAGTAAGAGAATATCAAATAATTTCCTTATACTAAATTCAGACTTTGAAAATGCACGTATATACCATAGTTCGGCTGAAGTCGAACTGAACTGGCCTACTCCTAATCAAGCTAACACAGCCAGATAACGCGCTTAAAAAGACAAATTTATCTGCATATAAACAACATCCCAGGTTAATTGAGCTATTACCCCGCCTGATCACTGCTCCTTCCAAAAGTGACGAGACCACCGAAGCAGGAATAACAACACCAGTACAACAACACAGCAACAACAATGAGTATAACACAATCAAACAATAGAGTACTAATTCAATTTTCTGAGTGACATGTAAACTAGGATAAAGGCTCCCATTCTTGATAAGATATTAGCTCGATTATTGCCGATTTGGATGTTCATGTAAATGCACTGACTGTAATGGAAGGAAGCAGAAAAATAAACAATAAACATCAGGGAACCTATGTGCAGAGGAGATGTGATTAAATGCATGTAGTCTGCTTAAATTTAGCTTGAAGAGCAGCACCAGCTCTTCCTCACTCCAGCATCTTCAGCTGAGAAGCCAGTAAAAGCACAAGGCATTGCTTACAATGCTTGGATAAAGTTTTTGTCTGTCTCTGGACAGATTAGGAGCAGCCAGAAGTGAGTGATTACTGAGCCCCAGAAGGACACACAGACAGAAAAAACATGAACTGTAACACACATGCTTAGTTCATTGAACAATGACTCGAGTTGTAATGAGGAAAATACCAAGTCTGTGACCTGATGTGTTTTCAGAATGCGATGAAGGGTGTTAACAGAGCATGTTGACAGGTATATGTGCTGCTCCAGACCCACTAGTCAGAGATGTAAGGCCTGCTCAAATGCGCTTTTCTAGAAGAATTTAACCAACTGAATTGTAATCTAAAATAATCTAAAATACATACAAACAAGTTAAATCCACTTTCAGATCATGATGAGACAATTTTCTGACACATCCAAAAGTTTATAAGTTATTCTATTATATTGTCCGAGAATGATTACCTAAGTATACAATAAACAACAAATAGACAGCACATCCTGGGATTTTGGTTTTACTTATTGAAACACACAAAGAATCCCTGTGTTATAGCAAGAGGGACAAGGAGTGGTATTGCCAGGACATCACGAGGATCAGCACATGGAAGCAGGAACTCTGACCCTCAGGGATATTCTTTCACTTGTTTGTTTTCTTCTTTTTTTACAGGTTTATGCTGTTTAAGATAGAAATAGCTGGTCTTATGTAACTAGAACTGAGAGAAGAAGAGAAAGAATATACAGCATCGGCCAAACCCAACTGGAGTTTTTATTGCTAAAAAGCTTGAGCTCAGTCTCAATAGACCAAAGTCCACAGTTCCAGTTAAAGTCCCATTCGGCAGCTGACTGGACAGCTTTGCAGTGGGTGATAAAAACAGCAGGGAGAATCACTGGGTGTCATCTGCCCTCATTTCAGGAAAGCTCTAGCTGTTGATGCCTCAGAATCCTTCCCCCTGAAGAATTATCTAGGACTCCTCCCACCCGGGTCACCCGGTAAAGCAATGCATTTTAAACAATCTAGTGCTTTATATAATTACAGCTTTTTGCATGCTTTCACTGCTATTTTGATGCTTTGATTCTTTGGTGATGAACCTTCAGTCTTTTGGACGGCCTCTTGCCAACACCTATCAGAGTCATATCTGGACTGGGGCACACCACAACTTTATTATTATTTCCAAAAAGAAGAAACATGTTGGTAAAATAAATTTAAATAACACCTATACTTTAAACTTAAATCTAAACCTGCAAGGGGTGCAAATTATTTTGGCCGCAATGTCAAAATTATATCAAGAAATTCACCAAAAAGCACCTGTTGCACTGACACTATACCTAATAAACACCTATTAAAATAGTAAATATGCAAACAAAGCACCACAATTGATAAATACAGTTTCAGTGTGTTTTTTTCAGCCAAACATTTCCTTTTATTTGAAATGGTATGCTATGTAACTGTATTTAAGTTTCATACAATCTTCTTTGTTGTAATTTTTATCTTTCCAGTAAAATTTTGAAAACTCTACAATTCTTTGTTCACTAGAATACCTTTAAAAATGTCTTTTAAAGAGATATTCCACCTCTAAGCCAAAATTTGTCTTTTGCCAAATTCCCCACAGTTAGATAAGTGAGAAAAAAGCATTTTATAACCAGCCCAGTAATTCTCCCGATCTAGCAGCAGTCCGTTGGCTTTAGCTTAGCATAAAGTAATGTAAGTGAATGGTACCCAATAGCGTTTTGTGTACAAAAGTGATTAAAATTAATGAATAATGATCGTAATTTTTACTGGTGAACTCAATAATCATATCAACTGCAAATGAAAATTAAGAAGTAGCACCAAGGAATTACAGGAGCCGATTTAGACTTGGGACTACATTACAACAAAGCACTGCTGTAATATGTCCTTGCGCTTTGCAGTCGCTGCCGCAAGTGCTCCCTAAAGCCACCTGCTTCCGTAAACACAAATGTGCGAACTGAGCTGCTGCTCTCTGAGTGCTTTTCTAGTTAAACATTTTTAATTTTTTTATTACATGTTTCAACAATTCATTATGTCTGTAAGCTTGTTTTGTGTTCTGTTGAAAAATGTCATTGTTATTTGTAATCACAAAGCCTTCCTATTCTATGTTTTACCTGCTCTCAGGAACAGATTTAGTTGAGGCAGAGTCCCTGTACTAGAGTCAAATAGGGGCCTTATACATAAAAGTATATAAGTCCAACACTGTTGCTTAATATTTTGATGAATATTGTGTTTGATCAACATTTTCGTGATATAAAAACATTTTTTTTCCTTTATTCCAATGTTCCCAAAATTTTGTGAGCTTTATCATCTAAGCCACTAAATTTATGGATCGGGTGTTGGCGTCAAGTGTAGCTCCCTCCAGCTGGCCAAATATATAACTGACATGCAGAGTTTGAAGTATAATATTCTATCAAATTTTTTATCCAAGCAATCTATTGCAAATAGTGATATTGTGATGATGACTAGAATTAATAATATTGTGCAGCTCTAAACTTAATTACAGCACAGAAAACTGAAGCATTGTCATCTGAAAATATGACTGAATAACAATGTTTTCACAAATAGTCTTTATTTAGACAATGCTCTGCATACAACGAAAGACAGCAGTTGAGAATATTATCTGGTCTAACCAGGCTGAGAGAGGTAATGTGTGGAGCACATTAAACACACTCAACAAGAAGACTGATTTCCTTTATTTGTTTGGAGGATGAGTTAGCAGAAACTGAAAAGTCTTCAGAAGAGAATCAAAATCCCCCTTTTCTCTCCAAACTGCCCAGGTAATTACCATTAAAGTACTGCCAAAAATATCACCTGAGCCTCCAACTGTCAGTCTCTTTCTGCCAAAAGCGTAACAGAGAATAATCCCCTTAAAATATCATTTCAATTACCTAACTCTAAATCTAACTGGTTTTGCTTTCCCTTTCCTACCCATTCCATAATGTATATATAATATACTGTCAGTATTACTATACTATAATGTTCTGTTTGCTGAACAGATATCAAAGCACAAGCATAGTGTATGCAACATGTGAAGGAAAACACAGGAATGCACTCATTTCTCAGTTTGTGTTTCAAATTTTGAGCAGTTGAGATGTACAACGTTTCTGTTCCAACTCCAAAGAATGGTTTAAACTAATACTACCATCTTCCTTTTTATTTTTTTCACTCTGTTTTCATTATGACAAAAAGTCTCCCTTCCACCAAGCCACAGGATGAAAGTTAAACATGGATTAAAGAGAATCAAGTGACCATGATGGACGGTTTGCACTACGGATATGGTCTCAATCCTGTTGTCAGTTGATTAAATTAAAGCCTATTACCTTTCATTAATTTAAACTGGAATATCATTAGTGGCTCCTTTTAAACATCATTGCCCATGAAGATACACTGATAATTCCTTAAAAAAACATTTCTGCCTTTTACCATCTTTAAAGAGATTTATGAATTTAGGGTAATATAAAGTGTTCTTTAAAATAAAAACTAAAGTGACAAAGTTGTAATTATCTTTTTTTATCTCTATGCAATTTTATATGCTGAAATACCATGAGATTTAAAAAGCCTTTTCGAAATGTTAATAATTTTAAGGACTTTGTGAGGTTTGAAAATGCGCCTCATTATAGGGATATATTTTCATCATGCCTTCAGGAAAAGGACAAACTAAGATGGGATCTGTGATAAAGAAAACCATAAAAATGTTTCTGGGAGTTGGGACGTTTTCCTGTTTTTGTCAGTGTGTCTGAGGAAACTGTACATGATTACCTTGTTTAGGAGTAATTCTTTCCTATTTTTTGAAAGGAAACAGTTTTCATTTTACATGTGATGTCACCATCAGGACTTTCCAGTTTAATCCATCTATTAGCACAATAGGATCTAAATCAGTGTCTGTTTCCTGTTGTTCTGTATTTCACTTGTTGTCTCTTAACAGAAGAGCATCAAGCCTGTCATGTGTCTTCTGAAGCATTCAGTAAAACCCACTGATAACCCCAAAGCGACAAAAGACAAACAGGGAAATATTTCACTATCTTGATGACCTGCTTTCCATGCCAGTTGCATAAGAGTAAGTGAAACAGGAATGAGCTGGCCAAGTTTTTCTTGAATTTAATAGCTGGGCAGCACCAGGATGCTCTGCAAAAAATGAACACAGAATGACTTAATGCTTTTAGCAATATAACTGAACACCACAAACAACCAGGCGTCTGAAGAAAATTTCCCACATTCTCAGTAACGGTATAAACACTTTTTTGAGAGAAAAAAGATTGGCAATATTTTCTTCAGCTGGCATGAGATAAGATTCCATGTTCACATACAATACCATGTGAGGAGCAGTGGCGGAGCCAGGAAATTTTCACTGGGGTGGCCAGGCTGAGACCACTACTCACATAGGGGTAGCCATAAGTAGATACATGCATACATACTGTACACACATACAGTATAAGCACATCACATTGTTCTTGGTGTAAGGAAACAACAAATCGAGGGTTTGCCTGTAGCCTACACTGTGTCCTTTACTATCAATGGCAATAACCTTCTTGTTGTTTATATACCCTTTATATACCCTTTTTATATATATGGTAGATAGACAAAATGTCTAAATGACTGTTCTTTTATTATGATAGCTACTGTACTTTATATTTTTATTAATTGTTTTAGTCTGACATAACCAGAGGTGGAAGTAATTAATAATTACTCAGATTACTGTAATGAAGTAGTTTTTTGGGGTACTTGCACTTTTATGAGTAGATTTTCAAGTCTGTACTTTTACTTGTACAGAGAAATGTGCAGCACCTTGGTCAGCTCTCATGCTGTCATAAAGTGCGGTTTATAAATAAACTTGGTATGGTATGTACTTAAGTATTCATTAATCCATGTAATGTATGGAATGGGTAGGAAAGGGAAAGCAAAACCAGTTAGATTTAGAGTTAGTTAATTGAAATGATATTTTAAGGGGATTATTCTCTGTTACGCTTTTGGCAGAAAGAGACTGACAGTTGGAGGGTCAGGTGATATTTTTGGTAGTAAGTTACTTTTAAAATCATAGTTGAGTACGATAAATAAGAAGGCCCAAGAGTCTTGGGCCTTCTAAATAAACAACTAAAAGGACCTTAAAATCAATCCTGAAACGCACGGGGAGCCAATGCAGCGATTTTAAAACTGGTGTTCAAGATGTTCAAGTTGAGAAACACAAGAATAAATATTAATAGTAGTATTTATTTAGTCATGTAAGGTTTACATTATGCCATGCCTAACATTGTTATTTCTAATG
Source organism: Valencia hispanica (assembly GCA_963556495.2). Taxonomy (NCBI): domain Eukaryota; kingdom Metazoa; phylum Chordata; class Actinopteri; order Cyprinodontiformes; family Valenciidae; genus Valencia; species Valencia hispanica. The sequence continues at coordinate 46,152,697 of OY747709.1, read as the reverse complement.
TCAAATGGCAATAGCCTACAATAAGTAGCCTAAATGCTGGTGGTGGGCACCCTACCTTGTGAAGAGCCCTGTGTGGATTCTTGTGTGACATTGCCTGGAACATAAATATTTAAACTGTCAGAAAGCACACAAAGGAAGCCTACATCATCAATATAACAGACAAGTATCTGACTGCAGATGGCTGAGACTAGATATACAGATAAGCAGGCTGTCAGTGTGCTCTACCTGTGGATCTCTTGTCCTGCCTGACCTCACTGTCCCTCTTTTGATCATTTTCACTCATTCCTATTCTCACTGAAGTAGGGAGAGATTTTTCTTTTCATTTCACCTGATAGGTAAAGAGTAAAGGTAAATGTATGCTAGCCTGACTGAGGGAAAAGCATCAGGGGAGGGGTAGGGGAGCTCTGCAGGGGCGAGGCTCTTGGCTGAGTACGTAAGGTCAGAGGAGGAGATGGGTGGAAAAGGCAGGGATAGGTGGGAGCAGGCGTTTCAGCAACCCCGAGAACTACCAGCAGAGACTCAAAGATTACTCTAACATGAGTGAATGGGTCAGAGCAACACTTCAGGCATGTTTTTAATGAGGGAAAGACAGGTTCTCAGGATATTAAGCTTCAGAAAGTCAATTTTGCATAATACCCCCCCTTTAACCCCTTTACATTCCTGCAATTTCCGCCCTACATTTTCTTAAAACGCATACCCAAAATTAACTTAAAGCTGTTCTTGAACCATTTTGAGTAGAGACATGGCTGGGATCTCTTTGGAAAGCAAACACTCTAAAATTTATCCCAGAACTGTGTTAATATCTCTGAGTGCTATTGTTACCAAGCAATATGAATTTTAATACACTGAAAAATTTTTTTTTTATGTCAGATTATTTATTTTATATAAATACATGCTGTAAAAATAGCTTTAAAAATACCTTGGGACCTAAAACACACTGTGGGTCTAAAGTCTGAAGTATTACCTTCATCCACACCAAATTTGACAGCAATAAACCAAAAAATAAGTGTTCTGCACACATTCTTCTAACTACAGGTCAAAGGTGGTCAAAAGTGTGCCATATGCGCCATCTCCTGGGTAAATGCAGTAGTCCTCACTGAAATAAAAATATCGTTAGAAACATAACTTCATCTTCTCATATAAAACTCCACCGCTTCCTTCTATGTTGTATTTTGATTATAAAGGGTGTTTGGACACGGTGCTGAAACAGTATGTTACTGGTACGCACTGTGCGTAATTTCTTCATGAATAATACATTTTACGCACGTCAAATACTATTGGAGCGACTAAGTCCGCCCGGTCAAGTTATATATCTGCCTTTAAAGCATTACATTGGCTATTCGATGCGTCAATCATCAGAGTTCTGGACCGCGATTGGTTCAAGTTACTTACGATAACGTGACTTGTGCCATTGGTTGGAGATCTACCGTACGTAAGGAATGGACCGGATGAATTTTTTTTCTTTTTTCTTTTTTTTCTTCTGGGCATGCTCAGTGACCTTTGTAGCTGATAGCTGATAAGTCTGACACTGTTTAAAGATGTTCACATTCTGTGTTTTACCTAAACTCAAGTTAAATGTTAATGAAATTAAAGGGCCTATGTATTTTACTTTTAAGGTACATGCACTCCAAAAAGAGATGTGTCAAAAGAAAATAGCATAGGTGGATGTAGTAACAAGTATTGTGAATCCTCTAATCAATTAAAGTTTAAAGGCACCAAGTATTTAAAATATGTCACACATAGAATGTGTGAGAATTAACTCAACATGTGTAGTCCTTGATTATACTTAGGACATGCGTAATTTTTGACACTACTGTTCTTCCAGAGTAAGTTTAATACTTTATTGAGAAATTGGGATTTGTTGTTTAAAGTGACTACATGGGTGTGAAGACTTTTTACAACAGGGGAAATTCTTCCAGCAAGCTGATAAGAACTTTTAGAAGCATAGCATTATCACAAGAGGGAACCTATCACAAATTATGTAATATAAGGTGTTTGTTTCTGATTGGTTGACTGTGAGCTGGGGAGGAACCGCTCCTCCTCTGCAGGGTGTAACTTTGCTGGATGTTGCTAATAAAAGGCTGAGGTAAATAAAGGATCTTTGAATAGAGTGAATGCTCTATTCCCGATATATATATGTATATCGTAATGAAACTGTTGAGTCCTGTGTAATTTGTTCTGTGTCCAGGTTGTCAGAGAGTATAAGAACCTGGGAGATTATGGGGACTTCAGTGTCTAGTATGGGAATTAGACTGAAGTACAACAATTTGGTGTTTCTGCCAGGTTCTCTGATCAACTATTGTAAGTATGTTAGGACACAGGACTCACAAAGTTTGGCCGTGGGACAGCTCAACTAAAAGGTAAGCAGTACCCTTTTAATTAAAAACTGCTAAATTGAACATTCTAAAAATGTGGCTGTCCCATAGCTAACTGACTCTGGTTTTTTGAATGGAAATATTGATTGTGGTTTGTTTCTCAGAGGTGATCGCTCTCAGGCAAGGTGTCGACGGGCACTTGCTGGCCGCTGTAAAGACAGCAGATTGGACTAGGTGGGGTCCGGGCCTTGAGAAAGCCCAATGGCCACCTGGAGGGGAAAAGTTATTGGAAAAAAGAAAGCCAAGCATTTTTTAATTCGATTAATACATTTCAGCTGCTGGACACTTTGACCTCCCAAGCAGGCCTGCAAAGAAGGTGAGCAGAACCAGTTTTAACTAAATTCTGCATATTGGACTTAACCAAATAAAGGGAGAGAAATGTGTTAGCTTGTTGATCCACAAATTTTACTTGAGCAATTAAAATTAGATTAGGGTTAGAGTCCCAGGTTAATGAGGTTAGCGTCCTCGAATAAAGTTGAAACTTTTGGGTTAGAGTCCCAAGACTAATAAAGTTCTCTAATAAAGTTGAAAATGTTGGGTTAGAGTCCCAAGGCTGATTAGGTCCTCTAATATGGTTGCATATGCTTAATAATTTGTGATATGTTGTGTTTTGTTATCGTTCGTTGGTGTATATGGCGTATATGTTATGAGAATTCACCTAGGGTGTAAATATATGTATATACGTAAACTGCTACAGTTGTGTTAGATGTTGAAAAGTGCAGCTTTCTCTGATTGTGAAAGAGATTAAGGGGCAGAGGTCATGCTAAACAGGGGGAGAGCTGGTGTGTGAGCTCTGTGTGTGTGATTGCAGTCGCAGCTTCTCTGACCCCTCGGTGTTTCGTACTGAGTGCTGATAAGAGATGTGTGTAAATTTCTGATGGAAACAGTAGTTTTAAGAAAGAGGCAACTATGGTTTGGGTTAGAAGTGAACAGTAAAGAAGGTGTATTGAAATAGTTATGGTGCACTGAGAGTTTTATTAGCAAATACCTAGAATTAGATACTGTGCAGATAATTGTTTTATTCTGTCCTGTTGGTGGTGAGTAAGAGTTGGTGGCGTGTGCATGTATTGTATGAATCGTCCAGGGATAAATTGAGTTGTAAGTGTCTTGAACAGGAAAAGGTATGGACGAGAAGGATTGAGAGAAAGAAATGAGGAAGACAGATTTTTTTTTTTTTATTGTAAATATTTAAAAGTTAGATGAATGCCTTCTGTAGTATTTTTTGTAACTCTCACTGTTGTTTATAGGAGCTTATAGAGGAGAAATAGGGGGTAAAAATACTACCTATATAAATATTCATAGTTTATAGAGTCATAAATAAATCCTAAATCTTAAAAATAATATTATGATTCTGATAACTTAGATTTTCACCTAACATGGAAAGTCAAACATGATGAAGGAATGCCTTATAAATTTTAATAGGTCTAGATTTTGAAATAGATGCTAAACAGCTTTAAGTGCCTGGCCCTTTTGAACAAAAGCTAGAATTTATCGAAATGTTAAAAATGCAGTAGATTTAATAGAGAATTGATAGACTGCCTTAAATCCTTGTTCGTTTTTTGTTAATCAATTTTTCTTTTACCTTTTAAACCTCCTGCCAGTCCCAAAGATAATATAGGCTTTAAATTCCAAATAAGATAAAATATTTGCAAGGAAAGCACTGCTGTAGGTTTTGTTCTTACTTTGATAAAACAGTATGCTGCTGCTGATGGTTAATTTGTTTTCCTTCCTAAGTTGTGCAGGAGTTTCCTAAATATCTCAGCTTAGCTGGTTTTGTCAATAGAGTACTACATAGTTTACTTTTAATAATGTACTTTGATTTCATAAGTTTTGTACAGACAGTTGTGCAGGCCCTCCTAACAAGGGACCTGCACAATAGGCCCATGGACCCTAAGGTTGAAATATTTAAAATTCCTTAATCACTCATCTGAGTGTGAGTAGTGGTCTTCAAAAGTGGCGATTGAACCAGAACAGATAAAGTACATACAGAAAAATTAAATAAGCATTAATTGCGTGTCAGTAGTCAATATTAAATTTATAGTCACATGAGGTATGAATAAATTTTTTTTACAGGTTTTGGAATAGGCTACCCCACAAGTGCTTTTTAAACAGCCAATTTGAACATATAATGCAAATAGCCTGAACAACAGAAAAATACTATTTTTCATTGAAAATGCTAGTGTTTTTATAACCTTATGTAGAATTTAGCAGGGACTACTCTTTTAATTTAATTGAAATGATTTTATGATATCTACCAAAATGAAAATAAGTCCAACTAAATTAATGATACTTGAAGACTGAGATACAATACATGTGTCTAAAGCTGCAGAATTAGAAATTCAATTAATCCCTTTTGAGTATGATAAATTTTGTTAACTAGGTTATTATGATTTGCTTTATTTATTATGATGCACTGTTAGTTGTTGTGGCATGGGCAACTCTACCAAAACCCACCCTAAATTAACTGCCCTATGGGCAGTTCCATGCTTTCTGTGTTATCCTCCAGTTCAGGGATCGGTTTACAATCAATGGGGAAGGTTAAAGGGGAAGGTTTGAATCAGATTAGTTTTCAATATATGTGTTTAAGTTTAAGTTGGAGTGGATGCGAAGGGGCCTGTCACCTCTGTGGTATGAACGGTGGATTGAAGCCCAGAAATGTCACATGAATAAAGGCAGAGATATGGTCACAGAGGGGGACCACGTGAGCGAGAGGAAAAAGTCACCCCGCCCACATGCTACAGAACAATGAAAATTGGAGGCCAGTTTTAACTGACTGAATGGAGATCGGAGCTTTGATCCCAATCAATATGGACACACTCACTTGAAAAAGACTGAACTGCTGAACTGTGTGACTGTTGTTGGATTCTAAAAGAGATCAACGGACACTGCTCTGGGACATATATGCTTAATGTCTCTACAGCTATCACGCTCAGTCTGGTGTCTGAGAAAAACCTGGATTGCCTGCGGGCGTCAAGGCTATTAGGTAATGAAGACCCCAACTTTGCTCTTTCACATATGTGTTGCCCCATCTGATCCTTCCCATGTCACTATGATGAGAATTATTATGAAGTTTTCAAATTAGAACTGGATGATAAAGAGTGGGTAAACACATTTGATTGTATTTTTGTGGAAAAAACGATGTTGCTTCTGCCACCATGCTAACACCTGATCAGTTATTGTGATATAAAATGATTGATAAAGCAGTAACCCATGTTTTCTTAGCAGTGCATCTAAACAAAGGATTTGGGTCTAATGACAAAGAAGACTTTGGTCTATACATCCCTGACTACTTGAAATTGAAGGTGATAAATTGATAGGACATGAAACATTTGATAACAAATATAGATGGAGATTAATCTACAATACGGGGGTTTAATCAACTAAAAAATCCCTCCGTAACAGGCTGCAAATCTAGTCACACCTGATTAAAAGAAAAACTTTTATAATTGGATGTTTCTGAAACAGATTGGTTGATAAATGGAGTTATGTTTCAGAAAAAGGGGGAAATCGGCTATTTCAACTACTTTTCACCGAACAAGGCCTTTCAATTGGTTGCTTCAAAGCATTTCAGATAAATAAAAAAAAAACAGCATTTCCTTGGGGTTCTACAGTCTTTTGGTTAATAGGTTAAAATTATAGTTTTCTTTCATAAAAGTATCAGGCTTCATCAGCTCAGAAAATGAATAAAAATAGAGACTGTAATGTGGTAAAATCTAATAAAACTATAGGTTTAATAAACTTAGGCTATTAGCAACATAAATTAATAAAATTTGATACATTAGGTATTCTTCCTCTAACCAGATTATACATATATATACATATTGGAAATCCATATACATGTATATTAACATATTTGATGGCAATTACCATGGAAGGAGTTGTTTTAAAATAATTTTAGATTTAACATCTAAATAAATAATTTTGAGGTATGGTAGATGAAATAAAACTTTTTTTAAAAAGTGTGTCTCAAGAGAAATTAACATTGTTCGGATGATGATGAAGGGTTTAATCCTTTCACTGAGTAGTGGGATTTGGATGTTAGCAGGTTAACAGTTACTTTAGGTTTACTTCACTTAAACTTTGGCAATGTCTTAAAGCTGATGGACTTTTGAAAGGCGATCACTTTTACCACACCTTGATGCAAAAGAAATAAATTAATTAAAGGAATCTGCAAAAAATATATATAATTAGAAAAAATCATTTTATATTATGTTCTTGAGTACTTAAAGTAAGTAAGTATTTTCAGAGTGCGTTTTGGGTCAATGGTGATTTCAAAATAAAGCAAAAGTAATAGATTTTTCTACAGATAGACCTTAGGTTTGTATGGTTAGTATTGAGCGGTTTTGTTGACCTCTGTGATGTTTTGAGGGTGTAGATGGAAAGGAGTTGCATCAGACAGTTGACTGTTTTAAATGATGATAAGGATTTTCATTTCAACTATTTTGGTTAGTTTGTATATTATGATGTAGTCATGTTTGGTTATAATGTAAAATTGGCAGTCTGGATAATAGTTTGATTTTGTGTTCGTGAGGCTGATCAGTGCGCCCCGTCGGGTGAAAAGAAGGGCCTGCCCACTCCCCAAGCACGAAGGAGACTTGGGTTTCAGTGAAGGGCCCCTCCTGGGGCCGGAACAGAGGGAGAGTGGAATCCCAGGACCTGAACTAAGGAGCACTGGGTGATAAATAAGTAGGCGGAAGTGGTAACAAATTGGTAAAAGACTACAAAATGGCCATAGACATTTCGAAAGCGCATTTAACCCCCCGTTTATTTACATTTTTTATCGGTTTTGCTGTTGTCCTGGACTAATCACTTTATTGGCGGACTTTACTCGGAACCTTATTGATGTAAAAAGACCATTTTTGTTCGAAATGGATCGGTTTTGTCACGTTTATTGGACTACAAAGTGGTGAGATCCATATTTTTATACCTCCGTTAGGACAACGTTTGTGTTGGCAAAAGCGGTTACTGTGTCTACAGTTATGATTGTATCCTTGATCGCCATCCATAATTGGAATCACGAGAGTCTTAGCTTTCCAATTATATAAAATAGCTATAGGTTCATAGAAGTTAGAAGTCAGAAAATCGGTGGATTTAAACTAAGAAATCGGCTGAGCCCACCCGCGGGCCCTCGGAACGTTAACGGTTAAGTTAATGTGAAAACATGCACAGACTTGACAAAAGTAAAAAAAAAAAAAAAGGTAAACTTACCTACAACTTTACAGCTTTTGTGATCACAGAGGAAATGCAATGACACAGCAACCAGTGTTGCCAACTGTCTCCGACAGAAAGTAGCTGAAATACCCCCAGAAAGTCGCTAGATGTCGCCAGATGACGTCATGCGCTAATTTGCATAATGATGATGTCATCACGTGATGACGATTGAAACAAAGGAGGAAAAAATTATATTTAGATTAGGATTTGATCATACAGGTTAAATAATACATTATTTAAACATTATTTAAATAATACATTAAACAGGGGAAACATGCTACAGGGAAATGTGACTTCTGTCTTCAAGAAGAGACTGTGGAACATGTTCTATTATTTTGCCTATAGTAAACTGTTGAGAAAACTGTTAGCCTACAAAATTGACAAAATATCAAATTGCAACTGGACATCAAAGACCTTTTAAAAAAAATTTAAATTCTGAAACATACATTTGCTGAAATATCTCAAGAAGATTAAATTAATATAGAGAGTATAGTTGTTTTTTAGTACTTTGTAAAAATAAGTAGGGCATATTTAGCATGCATCAAATGTTTCTTGCCAACCGCCATTAAACAGAAGTTTATTGCTTATATTATTTTTAGTGGGGGTTTTTTGTCATAAGTTTTAAATGTCCTACGTTTTTGAACTCACCATACATTTCGAACGTTCCTTGAATGCACCACAGGTGTGAGATGCAGAGTAATACAGACAAGCTTCTGCCTTAATTCTAGTTGAAAGATCGGTTTTATATACATGCAGATTTATTTTTTACTTTTGAATTTACATTTACTACAAAACAACTTTGTGAGTGGATGAAATGAACCAAAAAAGGTTTATGATTGGTCAGTGGACATAGTCTGATCATGCTGAACACACATGTGCAGATCATTCACTTTCTGAGCGTCAGGCAGGAGCAAGCTGGGTCTCTAAACTGCAGGAAATATCAGCGACAAAGTTTCACAGAAAGGACCTAAGAGTGGTCAGAAATGTCGCTAGATTTGTCGCTAGGCGCTTTTTGGAAAACAAAGTCGTTAAGGGGGTCTGAAAAGTCATTAGAAATAGTTACAAAGTCGCTAAGTTGGCAACACTGACAGCAACCTCTCCAACTCCCGGGGAAGATGTGTCCTGCAGTGCAATACGTCCGTGCGGAAACTGCCCTTGGCGGAACTAATGTTCTTCGCAACACAGCTACGTTTTGTCAAATCATTACTCTGAGCCGTCGGGGTGGCCAGGGATTGTAGCTCCGCCACTGGTGTGGAGAGAATCCATGTTTCGCATCATTTTTATAGCAAACTGCCAATCTGTGGAAAATGAAACCAGCAAAGAAGTGTCAGGGATGTGTGTGAAGTATGGACCCAAACGCAGACGCTGAAGGAAGTGCAGGATGTTTATTAAAGGTGGTGGTGATGATGATGTTGAAGAGGACGACGACAGGAACGGAGAGACTGGACATCGGGCAGGAACAAGACATCAATAGTTAGTAGTAGAATGATCCGGCCTGGAGTGAAAGGAAGTGATGGGTCTTAAAGGCAGGTGGTGAGTAGGATCAGGTGTGGTTGATTGGACAGACAGGTGAAGACAATGAGGCGTGAATAGGGCAGCGTGACAAGAAGTGCCAAATACTAGTGTCCTAAATGGCCATACGAGACTGGGTACAGGATTTGTGCAAAAATGTGTAAATCGTTCACTCTTCAGAGTTGAACTGAATTGCTTTTATTTGTTAAAAAAGGCAAAAGTCTGAAATAATTTGTAAAAGTCCACGAAAAACAAGAAAAAAGGAAAGAAAAAAAGCCAGATTTATCTGTAAATTTTTATTTCTTCATCTACGGGTCTTGCCATGTCGATGTTTTAAAAAAAATCAAAGAATAAACTGCTGATTTATAAGCTGCACATTCATGTTGTGAATCTCTCACCAATTCCAAAGATGCTCTATAGGATCAAAATCATTGTTACAGTCAAGAAATCACTTTGAGATAATTTGAGCTTTGTGACTAAGTGCATTATCCTGCCGGAAGTAGTCAACAGATGGGTACACTGTGGTAATGAAGTAGTCTTCAGATGGGTACACTGTGGTAATGAAGTAGTCTTCAGATGGGTACACTGTGGTAGTGAAGAGATGGGCATGGTCAGCAGCAATAATCATTTAGGGTGTTGGTATTCCCCAGACCATTGCATCACCAGCACCAGCAGAACGAATCTTAGGTACAAGGGAGGGCACTGTTTGCAACATATTCTTACTCTACCATCTGAATGCCAGTTTAAATTATAAATCATTGTAATGCACCATATCTTCTTGTCTATTGTTGTCCAGTTTTGAGAAGTCTGTGTGAATTGCCCTCCAAATACTATTTAAGTTCTACCTTATTCTTTTCATCATCCAATGTAAAGACAGTGAAAAACACTGAGAAACAAATGATGCTAAGCAGTGTCACATTTACATGTTAAGCTGCTAATGAATAAAATAGTTTTATGCACCTTGTTATGTGAGAACAACTTGAAAAATGTATCATTTTGAGAAGAGGCGCTAAGTGTTTTTTTTTTATATTATGATGCAATCAAAACACAAGCTTAAGTTTTGTGGAGATGCTTTCTGATAGAGCCATTATCGTGATAACAGGACCACAGCGATTATTGAGCTTTGTTATTATGCATTATGCAAGTGCATTAAACTATGCATATGAAATGGTTTTCCCTATCATGCTGGGGAGGGAGATAGAGAGAAATGGATTTGTGAAAAGAATGTCAGGAAATATTGCAGATAGTTTTTGAATAACCTGACCAAGAATGAAGTCTTGTAAAATCTCATGTAGATTAAAAAAAATATCCACCGCTTTGCAGGGTTTTTTCCCTCAGAGAAATTTTAAAGAGCCAACCCAGTATTTCCTTCGCTCTGTTTCTCCTGCTTCCCTTCTCTGTCTTTCTGGTTCTCAGTTGTTGATCCCGTACAGATGTTCTTTTTAAGGACTCCCTTCTGATGGGAGCCTCCTCCTATTGTTCATAAACTCAGTCCCTGCAGACTCAACCAAATTCACATAGCTAATGTAAATGCTCCATGAGCAGACAACCATGCATACCTAATCTCGGACATATTCTCTCAGAACTCAGGAAGTTAGACAACATGTCAATATTTTACTATACTTTGGAGAGTTGCACCTCAGAGGAGAATACTTAAATACCTAAATTCATTGTTCCCTAAGCGATTTGCCTTCTTCGTCCTCAGCTGCATTATGTCTTTTCTCGTGTTTAAAAGGGCAAACTCTGCAGGCATGCAACTAGCCCTAATTGGCTCTGATTGGGAGATATCTTGAAGTGATTTATTCTCAAGGACGAAAAGGTTGTGAACGCTCAGGGTGAAAAGGGTTTTGAATCACGACCCCAGGATTTTTAGATCCCGGCTCCACATTTTCTTTCAACATATTCAATCATCCTGATGCAGAAGAAAGCACACACAATGGATAGAGGCCAGATCATAAAAAAACTTCAAAAAGCATATCAAAGCTGGTATTTCATGTTCATGTATTTTCTATGGATTATCCAAGCTTGTACTGTTATATTCAGGAAACAGGTTAGACGATGTCAAATACAGTGCCTTTCCTACCATATTCACAGCTTGTCATGTTACGACCAACTTTAGTATATTATTTTTTGAGTTTTAATGTGTTACACCAACACAATGCAGTGCATATTTGTGAAGTAGAGGGGAAATAATACACCATTTTATTTAATAATTTATTTTTCCAAATACAATTCCAAAAATGTGACGTGGCTTTGGGTGGGTCTTGAACATGGGGCCCACTCAATCAAATGGCTTACTTATTAGAAAAAAAGAAGAAAAAACATATAATTCTGTTGGTTTTTAAGGGGTTTTAATTAAAGTTGTCAAAAAAAACCAAAAACAATAACATTTAAATGAACAACATACAGTATGTGTTATGGTGATTGGAGGTAAGAATTCCATCTAATGCAAGTCCTGCTGTCATTGGCTGTTTTGAATAACATAACTTCTAAACTCTCCAGAGTATTTCAAATTTGTTCAAAAACACAAAGAATGGAGGATCATGTGACCGTGTTACAGGTTTACTGTGTTTATTTTTTGACCTGGATCCTTTGTTCTAAGCTCTTTCTGTTTGAAGCTACTTTTGTGGGTTTCTGATATATATTGTCACATATCTGTTGAACTGTTGAAGTATCTGTTCAGAAATGTGTTTATGTTTGCACAAAGTACCACAACAATTTCCTAATGTTGTGAATCTGTTAACACATATGGCAATAAAATCTTTCTGATTCTGATTCTGAAGCAAGAGTGGACCTGACGAATAAACTTACTTTCAACTATATTGATTTGGCCCACCCATTTTTTGTTAGCCCTGGCTGAAGAAACAATTCTGGCTGTTGTTTTAGGTTATTTCTATGTTTGCACATCTACAGATTTATTTTTTTGACAATCGTTCTTTACAACAATTTCAAGTTTAGTAAGATGGATTAAGACCATCTGTGAACATCAGTTTTTAAGTCTTCCTACACATTCTCTATTGGATTTGAGTCTGGATTTTGACGTGGCCTTTTTGGCTGTAGATTATTGGGTAGCTGGCCTGCTAAAAGCTAAACCTCTGCCTCAGTTTCAAGTTTTGGGCAGCCTCTAACAGGTTTTCTTTCTGTATATTTAACTCCATCCATCTAAACCATCAACTCTAACCATTTTCACTATCCATTCCAATGAAAAGCACAGTATGGTACTGCTGCCATATTTCCTTAAGCGGATGTGTTGAGGGTGACATGCCGTGTTTTGTATGTAGGCTGAAATCCTAGGCTAGTAAGCAAAATAACTGTAAAAATTATAGATAGATTTTGATGGTATTTTTAGGAAATGTCCGCAGTGGGACCAGGAACAAGAGATTAGATTTTGGGGGTGATCCGGATCACTATCTGGTTGGGAGGTGGGGGGGTTCTAGTTTAGTCTGTGCTTATTTTGTAGTTATGTGACAAAATGTAAAAATGTTGAAGGACTATAAATACATCTGCTGGGCACGGTGACCATTTTCATTGGCCACAGTTGCAACAAGCAGCACAACAAAACGAGACGAGACAAAAAAACCCAAAACAAAACAACATAGGGGAAGTAGAAAGAAAACTGGAAAGAATCCATGTGGTTTTTGTCATGAATTGCTGTCTTGATCTGTTTTAATAAATAATTTACATACAGTGGCTTGCAAAAGTATTCGGCCCCCTTGAACTGTTCCACATTTTGTCACGTTACAGCCACAAATATGAATCAATTTTATTGGAATTCCACGTGAAAGACCAATACAAAGTGGTGTACACGTGAGAAGTGGCACAAAAATCATACATGATTCCAAACATTTTTTACAAATAAATAACTGAAAAGTGGGGTGTGCGTAATTATTCAGCCCCCTGAGTCAATACTTTGTAGAACCACCTTTTGCTGCAATTCCAGCTGCCAGTTTTTAGGGTATGTCTCTACCAGCTTTGCACATCTAGAGACTAAAATTCTTGCCCATTCTTCTTTGCAAAACAGTTCCAGCTCAGTCAGATTAAATGGACAGCGTTTGTGAACAGCAGTTTTCAGATTTTGCCACAGATTTTCGATTGGATTTAGATCTGGACTTTGACTGGGCCATTCTAACACATGGATAGGTTTTGTTTTAAACCATTCCATTGTTGCCCTGGCTTTATGTTTAGGGTCGTTGTCCTGCTGGAAGGTGAACCTCCGCAAGTCTTTTGCAGACTCCAAGAGGTTTTCTTCCAAGATCGCCCTGTATTTGGCTCCATCCATCTTCCTATCAACTCTGACCAGCTTCCCTGTCCCTGCTGAAGAGAAGCACCCCCAGAGCATGATGCTGCCACCACCATATTTGACAGTGGGGATGGTGTGTTCAGAGTGATGTGCAGTGTTAGTTTTCCGCCACACATAGCGTTTTGCATTTTGGCCAAAAAGTTCCATTTTGGTCTCATCTGACCAGAGCACCTTCTTCCACATGTTTGCTGTGTCCCCCACATGGCTTGTGGCAAACTGCAAACGGGACTTCTTATGGTTTTCTTTTAACAATGGCTTTCTTCTTGCCACTCTTCCATAAAGGCCAACTTTGTGCAGTGCACCACTAATAGTTGTCCTATGGACAGATTCCCCCACCTGAGCTGTAGATCTCTGCAGCTCATCCAGAGTCACCATGGGCCTCTTGGCTGCATTTCTGATCAGCGCTCTCCTTGTTCGGCCTGTGAGTTTAGGTGGACGGCCTTGTCTTGGTAGGTTTACAGTTGTGCCATACTCCTTCCATTTCTGAATGATCACTTGAACAGCGCTCCGTGGGATGTTCAAGGCTTGGGAAATCTTTTTGTAGCCTAAGCCTGCTTTAAATTTCTCAATAACTTTATCCCTGACCTGTCTGGTGTGTTCTTTGGACTTCATGGTGTTGTTGCTCCCAACATTCTCTTAGACAACCTCTGAGGCCGTCACAGGGCAGCTGTATTTGTACTGACATTAGATTACACACAGGTGCACTCTATTTAGTCATTAGCACTCATCAGGCAATGTCTATGGGCAACTGACTGCACTCAGACCAAAGGGGGCTGAATAATTATGCACACCCCACTTTTCAGTTATTTATTTGTAAAAAATGTTTGGAATCATGTATGATTTTCGTTCCACTTCTCACGTGTACACCACTTTGTATTGGTCTTTCACGTGGAATTCCAATAAAATTGATTCATGTTTGTGGCTGATTGTGACAAAATGTGGAGAAGTTCAAGGGGGCCGAATACTTTTGCAAGCCACTGTATATCAGTTGCTTATGATAAACTGCACATGGTTAAGGCAGCATACGGTCAAGTGAGATCTGATGGGATTAATTTGTTCAATTTAGGCTGCTCAGATGGCTTTAATTATCTGACTGATTAATCTCTATAGCAGATTCACATTAATTAAACTGGCACCAGAAATTGTTCGTTCTTGCTGATTGTAAACCTTTTGTGCAAATTTTTAAACAAATTATGTAAATATCCAATTTCTTAATTTCTCATGAGTGAAAAGACTTTTAATTCTTTCTAAAAGTATATAAATACATTGCTGAAAAATTTCGTGTTTTTTTTTAAATCTCTCTTGAGGTTTGCTTTAAAGAAACAACACCGCCTGACTGACTTTCGCTCATTGTACCATTAGATGGCACTATAAGACCAGTTTAATTTTGGACTATCCCATGTTCACTTCATCGGTGAACGCTGTTGCATTTCCAAATATCTAGACTCTGCACTCTTGTGGCAAAAAAGGAAACAATATTTTTCAACCTGTGCTGTTTTTCAGTTTCTTGCTATAAGAAACTGTCTATTCTTTCCATGACATTATGACATAATGCTAAATTCTGTTCATTAACTTAAATGTAGAGTTGCCTACGACATCATTTATTTTGAGAGACCTGGAAGAAAACCAACATATTCCAGAAGAAAAAAAGAATAATGTGCAAAGAAAGCTAATGTTTAGACAACCCGTATTTTCAGATCAGGCTGAATTGCCTCCAGACATCACAAAGCAAACCCATCATGAAACTGTCTGGTGTTTCTGGGTGTGGTGATGGGTGGAGGAGGTGATGTGTGTTCTGCTGTCTGTTTTGAAGCTCTACGCACCTCACCCCCAGCCGCTCTCTGAAGTGTTGCTCTTGGCTCGTCGGGAGACGCTCAGGTCCTCCACATCAAATATTCATTCCACAGAAACTCCTAAGCCTTAAATAATTCTCAAAGAAGTGAGCCGAAAGCGTGGCCTTGCTATCCAAGGCACGTTTCTATCCGGACAATGGATTCACGAAGGGTGGGGTGGGGTGTAAGGAGGTAGAATGAAAAGTGGGTGCTGGCAGAGAGGGTGAGACTGGGAGAACTGGATCAAATGTATGCAGCTGTAACAGATGGCTTGGTTTAATAATAACTAACTGAGCAGGGCGAGATAAAACACATTAAAGTGGTTTTATTCAGACAAATCTGCTGACTGATCACTTTTTAACAAGGCCTAACAAAAGAGGCTTAGGATAAACTAGTGTTTTTTATTGATTTAGAGGAGGGAGTGTTGATCTGAGGAGGTAAGAAAATCTTCTTTCATTGAGGTTCAGCCGATAACAGATCTCATCTGATCTGACCCTGCTCTCATCCAGGCTTTCATTCCAACCACATTACACCACGATACCGAACACACATTAGCCCACCGTATCCGTGTCCCTGACTGAACAGGATCTGTCCTCTCTGGTGAATATGTGTGGCAGGTGGTTCATCGACTTGGCCCCCCGCCCCGGCGAATCGGCCCCCGCACACTGATAAGAGCTCAGCGTGGAAAATCAGACAGCGGCGCCCTGGCCTTTCAGCAGCAAGCAGGAGAAAATGAGCCATGAAGGAAATCGGAGGTGATTATCTTTATTATCAGCTGAGGGAGTAACCGTGGAAACAACGACCTGTGTGTGTGTGTGTGTGTATGTGTCTGTCTTGGGGTGCACAAGCTGTTCCAGCAGCCTACTGATTGGCCCATACAAGCACCAGTGATAATTAACATCTGCATATGCAAACGAGCGCACCGGCTAGGGAAATTTGGCAACCGTTTCTCACCTGCGCCATGTGCCCATAAGCAGCAGGGTTAGTTCAGTTAGTCTCGCTTTGTGGATGTGTGGGTGAATGGCCTCCAACACACGGGTGCACACAAGCACATCAGAAATACAGTTATGTATGTTCCTGACTTTATATTCATAACACAAGCCAGTTTTTGGGCGCAGTCCCTTTTTATTTGCATAACTGAGAACGACCAACACCTGCATTTTTGGAAGCACGGGGTGTGAATAGATGGACCTGGGGCAGAAGGGTGGAGTGAATGCCAACCCCACACCTCTCCGTGTTTGTTTTTCAGTCCTAAGAGATCAGGCCACACAACAGGAGGCTGTCAGCAGGCCTGTTGAGAGAGAGAGAGCCTCATTATCATCTCGGGGTACAGGGACAGGCAATATCCTTGGAAAGACACAGAGCATTAGCTTTGTCAGCAAAAACAAACCAAATCACAGTCTGCGGGGTAGGTGGAGTGGGAGAGTTTTAAGTGATGCCTTTTTTGTTTGTTTAATAAAAGTATCACATGCTGAACAGTTTCAGATAAGTCAATTCCCTTTTCCATGGTCCATCACATGTCTATCAAGAGAGACAGGCATGCAGTTTTCTAACAGTCTGTTAATGAAAAACCGTTTTTTCTAAGCTTTGGAGAATGAGGTTCAGTATTATCCTGTTGATAAACACAAACCTTCAGAAATTATAATACATTGATGATAATGTACAGGTGCTTCTCAATATGTTACAATATCACTGGAAAGTTGATCTAGTTCTGTCTTTCTGTTCAAAAAGTGAAACTTGCGGATGATGTAGATCCATTACACACAAAGTTATATACTTAATTTTAATTGTTTGTCACTGAAAGCTTCCACAAGAGGACCTTAAAGGAATATTGCTAGTAGCGTGGAAGGAAAGAGTAGTGGGAAAATATGCACAGACAACAGGGATAACCTTGAGAGGATGTGAAACAAAACCCATTCAAGAGTTCAAAATATATAGCTAACTTGCTGCTTTTGATTTGAGTCAATATTCAGAGCTTACAGGCACAAGTTGAGCTAATTCTGTTTGCAAGTTAGATAAGCTGTCAGATTAGAGTGACCATAAAATACTATTAGAAATACCAACAATAACACATTTTCATACCAATACAATTTTCTCCGTTTTATACATTTAAACAGTAAAAGAATATTCCTACCTTGATTTTACAGTAGAGTGTGCCATTGGTTTAAAAGGCTACAGTCTACTAAAAATGCAAATACATTTTTCATTGAAGTACAACATTTTATAACATTTACAAGGGGAGCAGCTATGAAGAACCTGCACTTACAGGGGACCATCCAATCCCTCCAAGTCAAATTCCACCTTTAGGGGGCATTATTTAGCATTTTGCCATTTGAGAAAACTTCCTAGTAGATATAGATTATTAATATACCAATGAGTGTTGATTGAACCAGCTTGAGGAAAGAACAAACAACAATGTGGACCATACAATGATAAACTTAGAAGGTTACTGTAGTATTTTAAAAAGAGGTTCTGTTGAAAGATTATAAGTTATTCAAATCTTACTTTTAAGTTTCTTCTTTTTTTTTCTTCTTCAATGTCCTGTCTGGCAGTGTGGTGCTCAGAATTGGTGTCTGAGTTCCAAGTAGAAGCCCGACAGATTTACTATCACAAGTGGAGCACTACAGCTTTTGCTATATTACTCCGCTCTATATACATGTAAGAAATCATTATGAGAAATTACTGGGTTTTTTTTCAAACCGCCAGGGACACGGAGACAGAAAATAAAGGGGAAAAAAAATAGATGAAGAGAGAAAGGAAAGAAAGGTTAGGAGGGAGAGGGTAAGCTGAAGATACAAGAAAGGAAGGGGAACAAAGAAAACGCAAGAAAACATCACAGTCTCCCTCCACACCCGCATGACGCCAGGGAGAGGGAAAAAAATTACTAAACAAATCAAACAATGCAAACTGAGAACTACACAATCACAACCCACAAATAGATATATGAATACAATAACAGTGTCAATGAAAAACTCATGGTACCGATTATTACAAGATTTAGTAATGGTAACCTCAGCCCAAGAATGTATCGATAAACACCTCAATCCCCTCACCTGTGTGTGTGTATGAGCATGCTGGTGGATATTAGGTTTCTCCATACGAGTATTCAATAGCTGGTGTGAGGAGCCATCGATCCGCCTCCCAGGAATCGACGCAGACACGAGGGAGATCGGAGCCATAGACATCCAAAGGACCCCCAGAGCACAGAAGCTCCAGGCAGACCCACGCAGGGCTGACCGCACCCCCAAGAGAGGAGCAGAGGAGAGACCCGGGGGAACATCCAGCTGCTACAATGCAGGGGCCTGGGGACAGCAGCGACGTGCCCACAGGCTAAGCCGGCAACCGGCTACGTCAGGGTGGATCCAGCCATGGGCCCGGGGCCTGAGGGCACCCCACCCCCCAGAAGGGACCCGACCATTAACCGGCCAACGAGGGCCGCCAGGCTGCTGGGGCCATGGCCAGCCAATGGCCAACACATAAGTTTCTTCTTCATCTTCCAGCTGAATGAATAATGTCAGTTCTTTGAAGCTAAAGCTAACTGTTAACAGCTAGTCTAAGCAGGACTAGTTCCAAAGCAGAATTGCTTCTGGTGTATTAAATCAGGGAAACATCTAAAACAAAATAACTAACATTGGCCACTACCACCTACTGCACATGTGTCAAACTCTAGTGCTAGACAGCCTGTGTACCTCAACTCTTAGATGCATCTCTCCTTCAACCAGTGTTGCTGTCAAGTCACCATCTCTGGAGTCCAAATCACACGAGTCCTTAGTGTTCGAGTCCAAGTGCAGGTCCAAGTCACATAGGATGAGTCGAAGTCGAGTAACTAGGCCCTACATGCCAAGTCCGAGTCCGAGTCAAATTGCTAGGTCCTACTGGCCAAGTCTGAGTCCAAGTCCCCAAAAGAATCTTTAAGTTCAAGTCAAGTCATTATCACCTGAGAGCAAGTCAAAAATAATAGAGCAGGGTGTAGATTTTAAGATTAAAATAATGGCTGCCATACTTGCTTAATTTATAAGACATGCTT
Source organism: Valencia hispanica (assembly GCA_963556495.2). Lineage (NCBI taxonomy): Eukaryota > Metazoa > Chordata > Actinopteri > Cyprinodontiformes > Valenciidae > Valencia > Valencia hispanica. The sequence goes on along the minus strand of OY747709.1, from coordinate 46,133,440 downwards.
CAAATAAAATTAAAAACAATAAATAAATCAACATGTCACCCGTAAATTTACAATGGTTTTGGGAAGTTATTAAATTTGTCGAATAATCTGAGCCAAGATTACAAGCTAACATTACCATAGATGCTAATTGCAACAATTGCAAATTATTGTGACGGAGTCCAAGTTCAAGTCCTGATATTGCAAGTCCTAGTCCAAGTCATCGGCGTGCTGCTCAAATCAAGTTACAAGTCCCTTAAACATGACTGGAGACTTTAGTCAAAGTCCAGGCCTCAAGTACTCCATCCCTGGCTTCAACACACTTGAATCACATAATTAGGTCATTAGCGGCACTCTATAACAGAGGGTCCAACCCTGGTCCTCAGGACCCAATGTCCTGCGTGTTTTAGGCGTTTCCCTGATGGTGCACACCTGACCTAAATGAATGGGTAATTAACAGGCTTCTGCACCAATTGGAAGCATGTTAGGAAGGTAATGCAATCATTTGAATCGGTTGTAAGTCTAAAAACTGCATGACCGTGGATCCAGAGCACCACTGCTCTATAGAACTTGGTAATTCAGCAATTTCATTTAGATTGTTGAGCTGGGACACATTTAAAATTTGCAGGACACCGGCCTTCAAGATTTGATGCCCCTTGATTTACCGCGGTTTAAAACAAATTAAGATTTGCAAATTAAGTTCTGCTGGAGGTGAGAGTTGAAACTTCTTCTGACAGGAGACTCTACCAGACATTGCCAGCAGACCCTCACAACACGTTTCGTCCCGCCAGGTCTGTCCGGCATGCTCCCCCACCGCCGGAGTCGACTAACCACCAGGTAGTGGTCAGTAGACAGCTCTGCCCCTTCTCCTCACCCGAGTGTTCAAAACATGCTGCCGCAGATTAGATGAAATGACAACCAAGTTGATCATCCAGCTGGGGCCTAGGGTGTCCTGGTGCCAAGTGTACATATGGTCTTCATTATGGACAATCCATGACAAGCACAGAGGTCCAATAACAAAACATCGCTCGGGTTCAGATCGGGGGGGCCATTCCCCCCAACCCCACCTCTCCAGGTCTCAGTGTCATTGCCCATGTGAGCATTGAAGTCCCCTACCAGAACAAGGGAGTCCCATGGAGGAACACTCTCCAGCACCCCCTCCAAGGACTCCAGAAAGGGTGGGTAATCTGATCTGCCGTTCGGCGCAAAGGTACAAACAACAGTCAGAACCCGTCCCCCCACCCATAGATGGAGGGAGGCTACCCTCTCGTTCACCGGGGTAAACCTCAACGTACAGGTGCCAAGATCGGGAGCAACAAGTATGCCCACCCCAGCTCGCCGCCTCTCGACAGGGGCAACTCCAGAGTGGAAAAGAATCTAACCCCTATCAAGGAGACAGTGTCCAAAGCCAGAGCCATGCGTCGAGGTGAGTCCGACGATGTCCAGTCGGAACATCAAGACAGTGAACAAGTTGTCTCTTTTGCACCACTTTGTTCATTTGTGTCTCACTCACACACACACAAACTATATGTATACTAGGTGGTAAAACACTCATTGGAGATAGGCTTTTTGACCTGTGATTCATGGGGGGAGGTTACAGACGTGTTTATTCCGAATGAGAGAGAGGCTGACAAGGAGGAGATGAGGTGAACTGTGGACTACACCGAGTGTGACGACTCTTTGCACGAAGCCACAATGCAAATTGAGCAAGAGCTACACACTTCTGTGACACCTGTATATCTTTGTAGTATTCCCAAACATGAATGTCCATCATCTGAAACTTTCTTGTCTTTCAGGTTTCCTCTGTACTTATGTCTACATGTTTTTTTCTTCTCTGCAAAGAAGCCCTGTTCTTTTCCTTTCATGTTCATTCACTTACTTTGCTTCAAATCAGAATCCGTGGTCATACAGATAAATTAAAGTACCAGGTTTGTTGACAACCACGAATACAGACTTTTGCCCCTTAATCTTGCCACTGAATCTTGAGATTGTCTGTAGGATGATATGTTCTTAAGATGATGATAAATAGGAAAATACAGGTATTTTTTAAATAAATTTCTTCAAATGATACTCTCACAATTGGGGAAGCAAACAAAAAAATAAAGACATTCAACAATAATACATTAGGATACATATAAAAGGCTGGTTCAGAAAAACATCAGATATTGTTTCATTAGAAAATGAAAAAGATGTAAAAATCACCCATGGCACTCTCTTTTGCCAACTCACAATAATTATTTCTGAATTTGCCTTGTAATCCTGGCTGGAAATCCTACCCAAAACGAATGGCATGTCAGCTTTATGCAACTACTTGTAAAGGCATTACAGGGCGTTAAGTCCCGCATGGATTTGAATTGGTCTCAGCAGTGCAGGATTAGAAGCAGTGGGGATTAGACCTAACCCAGAGGAAATACAGGAATAGGGACGGCCAAGAGACTTAAGATATAAAACACATATTGTTTGATAGTCTGACAGCACTGCAAAGAATGAGTGTTAAAGTCCATACCTTTTTGCACCACTATTAAAGGTGTTTAGGAGTCCTTTTCAATACATTGATCTTTTAATTGATTTAAGTACATTTAGTGAATGAGGAAAAATATCCTCGTTTTTGAGCCATATCACTGGGGCAATGGGAACCCTGCTGAAGCTACTTTGTACAACAGTTTTGTCAACAGGATAGGTCTGAGTCAAAACAGGTATGCCCAAGTCTACTCCTTAAGAGCTACTGCCTTCAACTTTTTGTAGCATCCCTTTTGCAACACACCTGAATCAAATGAATGGCTCATTACCAAGTCTCTGCAGAGCATGAATGACATGCTACTTAGGGAATTCAGCCATTCGGTTCAGGTGTGTTGGAGAAGGGAAACATCTAAAAGGCTGCAGCATAGTAGTTCTGAAGAACTGGAGTTGGACACCCCTGAGTAGCAACATTTCAGAACTTGGAGTATAAGTAGAAAATAATTTTTGGCTATTCCTTTCTGTACAATCAGTCTACATCCTACAGAGTACTATGTCTTCTTCTATGCTTTCTCTTCCTTAGCTTATTCCACATGTTTTCTATAAAAGATCTGAGGAAACACCCAACAAATTTTTTTTTGCAGCAGAGTCTACTGTCTTAGGGTCTACTGACCAGAATATAATGATCTTCATATTTCAATGTAGTGAAAAAAAACAGATTCTACATATCTCAACAAGCTAAACAATTTGTTGAAATTTGACCTCACATACTCTCTTCCTGCTTTTCCTATAAAATCACTTTTCCACTTTTAACATGTAGGTGATGCTACCTAGTAAATGAGAAGGCTGTAGAATAAAATAGCTAGTATCTCCCTCAAACTTGAGATTGGCCACAGCTGCAGTCAGTGCAGTAGCTAGAAAAATTAAAACAGTTCTCAGAAAATAAGACTTTTTTTTAACTGGACATAAATTGAAGAAGCTGTACAAATGGAGCATCTGGAGGTGAATTTTTGGCAAATGCATGTTTTGATGCAGATGCGTTGTCAAAATTAGCATGCTTAGCCACTGCAGGTAGAAATAATGTATTTCTCCCCAAAATGACATGAAAGAGTAGTGAAACATCTAGTTAGCTCCCAGAGGCCAGCATTAAAGGAAGATGTTACATTGCTGTCCAATGATCTTGGCTGGTTTCCTCCACCTAACATCCCTTCACCATCAAGCAAAACAGAAAATTGGAGGTCTCGTCTCTACAGTGAGCGGAGAATACGGAGCTTGCCCAGCCAATCATTATTCATGTTGATTGTTCTCTGCTTAAGCACCACTTTGCATTGTTTTCTGCACTGCACATTTTGCACATTTAGGCATTCTTTAAATGGGCATTACAACACAAATGTGTGCACATCCAAATGAAAATGGTTTTAGTGTGTCAGAGCAATTTAGGTTGAAACAACCGCAGGCCTTCAACTTCCCTGTTGTTTCTGTATTGTACGGTTGAGGTCATTTTATATGGGTGTTGTCTGAAAGAAGCAATTTCATTCCAAAAAGGATTTTCTTCTTTTTTACTCCATCAAACATGAAGTTGAAAGCATATAGGTATTTTGATATACCATATGCATGGACTTTTTATTGACTATGAATAATATTAAAATAAAACTGCAAAACAACAACGCATTTCACTTGAGACAGTTTGAACTGAAACAATTTCTTTCTCTTCTCTCATTTAAAGCAGCATCCAACATGTAAATAAACACGAACTTCTATCAACATGATAGAAGGTTTAATGATGAAATAAGAGAAAACTTACAGAAATTGCAAAAGAAGAACAGGACCTGGAACACGGGCAGAGTAACTAAAGGAACCAGCAATGAGGAATGAAAACCAGTGAGTTCATTTACTGAGGTAAGGGTGGCCTAGGATGGGTGGTTTTAATCAGGGTAATCTGTAACAGCTGTGAAGGAGAGAAAGACAGCGAGACTGAGAGAAGGTGACCAATTAACACAGAGGGATATGAACACAAAGGAAACTGCAAACCAAAAGGGCGGAATAACTTAAATACACAGAGAACAAAACAAGCAAAAACTAAGAAAATTTAAAAAAAGGAATAAACAAATCTGGAAAGACCCTAATGACAATAATGGATGACTTAAGAATGAACTCAATATGGCCAGACCTTTCAAACATAAATAAACAACACAGAAATGATAAGAAAGCAAACACAAATTAAAACAAAACCTAAACATCCAGGGATCAGGACACATTTCAGGTTTAATATACACCCATTTTTGCATTTCTGACCTGCATCCTTTTCCAAAAGAAGTTGGAATGTTGTAGTGTCCATCTTTTTGCGAGGTTCCAGCAATTTTTCACAGCATTAACTAGAAAAGCACTCGGTGGGTGCAGACCTCCGCCAGCCCCACTCAACCGACCACCCCCCCGTCCACATTTTGTTATCTAATTCTAACTTTCGGTACTTTTCCAATAAAATGTCTGTTAATGAGACACATGACTGTGTTCGTGCTGTCACTGTGCTCTTCCAGCAGAGAGGGGAGATTACTTTGCTTTGCAAATGTTCCAACCGTAGCGGGGCTGCTTTGCGAGTTCAGCCATCTGTGAGCTCTCTGAGATGGGAGAGGATATGATAGCACCGCTGTTTGGTGGGTGGAAACACGCTTCATGTTGGATCAACCCCAAAATTTAATCAGTTGTTCCTGGTCCAATTGCGGACATTTCCTGAAAATGTCATTGAAATCAGTCCTTTACTGTTTAAGTTATGTGTCAAACAGACAGACGGGCACAAAAACATTACCTTCTTGCAGAGGTAATAGTTAAGATGTTTTGGCACTAAGTTAAAAAAGTGCTAATGCATTTTAAATTTACTTGAAACATTTTTTACTGCAATTCAGGCATGGGACTTGTTTCAAAAAACAGAAAAAAAACTGAAAACGTAACACAGAAGGACCCAGCCTATTCTCAGTTCAGTATTCACTGATTTACCTATTCGCATATTTTTCTCTGGAACATAACACTGAATTATATTCACAGATTTTTTTTGTAGTGCGTGTGTAAAATATTGGAAAAAATTGCAGCTTGAGAAGCTGGAACATGTATAATCCTATACTATCTGACACGCTAATGACTGGCGTTGACAAAGCAGCCAATCTAAGGGGACCATTTTTTTTTCTTTGGTGCTGATTGGCTGTACCCTCAAGAGCTGACATAAGGAAATCAGGAGACATTAACTTCTGTGTTATCCTATACATCATGTGAACTTTTAAAATAGGCTGTCATGACCATTTTTTGAGGGGATCTCAGGTATTCGCAGACTTTAACTATTTGCGAGCGGCTGTGGTACTTAACCCCCCGAGAATACCAGGGCTCCATTGTAAGGCAATGTTTTCCACACAATGATGTAGAGCTTACTTATTACATTCTAAGGATCAGGGATTAGTTTGAATACATTAGAACACTTGAAGTGGTTATGTGGACTTATGCTGAAAATGTTTTACCCTTAAATTAGTGTTTTGACAGGATATTAACAACAGACACACTGCTTAGAGAGCAGTATCTTGGTGCCAGACCAACAAGATTGACGTTACAAAGTGGCCAACCCAGTACTTGCACCTTAGTCCAAAAGAAAACTTGTGGCATGATGTTTGAAATGTGTTTCTGGGGCAAAACCAGCAAAGGCAGAGGAATTGTTGAATGTAGTCCAATCCATTCTGGACTGGAATACTTGCTTACAGTAGGCAGAAATCGGTCAGCTCCATGCAATGCAGATGTAAAGTATTTCTCAGAAACTGTGGTTATACAACTAAATATTAGCTGAGGTATTTAAGCATTTTTCACTTTATACAGTGTTTGAGTTTGTAAAGTAAAATTGCTGACTGCTATAAGCAATCCTCTTTTAGAGTTTTGATGCTTATCAATAAACCCCATGCAACGAATGAGACAAAACATCACTAAATGTTGGCTCCATACAGACTTTTGTAAAATAGGTATGAATGAAGACAGTAATCTGAAACTTTTTTTCCACCCAAAAATTGCATATAATTTTAAAGTAATTATATGCAAGCAAATACCACAAAAAATGTTGGCCTTAAAATCCATAGGATCCTAAAAAAAAAAAAAAACGACAATGCTGTAATTTTTTGTTGTGGATTTATAAATCTAGTAGACTATTGAAAAGTGACTCCACAACCAGACACAAGCAGCAAGATTTTATGTAACTAGCAGCGTTAAATCAGGACTGTCAAACATAACTGTCAAGCTAAGACTTTCCACTGTATGACTAAAAGTACATTAGTCATGCTTTAAAATTCAAAAGTATATTGTATATTTTTTCAAATTCAGTATTCAAATTCCTTAAAAATGTAAGAGTTGGCTCTTTCTTGGTAAATGTAACTACAAATACAAAGTTTCAGGATTGACAGGAATCTGCCATAGATAAATCTAGTCTGCTGGGCTCAATGAAGATGTAGTTTTGGGATCATATTCGATGAGAGACATCAAGTACTCTTTTGGCCCTAAGCAGCAGGGTAATTTTTTTTATTCCTTGGGTTGGATCTGGTTGTACACAGCACTATAACCTCCTGAAACCACACATTAAACCCGGTTTTCATCCTTCACAGATATAAAGTAGGCCAGGTAATGTGGGAGGATGCTTATGTTGGACCAAATGTAAGAAAGCCAAACAAAAGACAGTATTGCAGATTTTGGTTCTATGCAATTTTAACCAGCAAAGTTTATTTATATATAACAACAGTACAAAGTGAATCCTTGGCTTGCAAAATAGGTGTGCTTCATATTTACAATAGGTACACAATAATATATTATAATAACAAAATCAAAGCAAATAAAAAACCAAGAGAACAACCTTTTTAAATACTTTAAGTCCTTACAATTTTCACAACACTTTTATAAAACAAGAACAGACAACCATTATTATTATCATCATCAATGCCAGTAATTGCTATCTTACAGTACTCCAGTGTCTAAAAAGTTTTTTTTTTTTACTATGTGTTTAAAATGGAAGGATACTCATTTTATACTGAGAGTAATACATGGACAGGGAGTTGAGTTTGTCTGTCTGATGCCATTAAGCGAGCAAACAAGCTGAAACGGTAACAAAATGCCCCAATTTGTGTAAGGAATACTGCGATTCACTGGAAGCAGAAAGTTTCACAAAGCATTTTCAGTTCGTGTTCAGCTTCATCTGAAGTGAGGTTTGTGAGCTTCTCTTAACGTCTCTCACAACTGGCAGTCGAATGTAATTCTGCACTGCAGAACGCGTAAAAAAAAAGTTCCTCTCCTTCATTAAAGTTAAATTAAAATGAGCGTACAACATGGTAATACAAACAGGCAATCACTTCATAACAAAAAAAAAAAATCTCTTTTCACAATAAAAAGGTGCAGTGATTTTAAGACATTTACAGATGGAACAATAGGCATCAGGCTAAATTATAACCCAGATCATATGTCGATAGGAACACAAGGCAGAACTAAAGCACAAGTTAAAATGCATGCATAAATATCAGATGAAAAACACCAGGATTACAAATGATTTAAGAGAGAAAAATCAAAGCCATTCTTAACCAGTTGGAGCCTAACTTTGTTCGTCACACTCCTGTGTTACAGGGGGGAGCTCACAGAACATTTGGAAGGATTCTGTCAAACATAAAGTTAATTCCTTGGAAAAAGGAAAAAAAAGGCATTAAGGTCCCATTGACATGGAAAGCATTACTCCATATAAGCAATGTGAGGTATGAGGAGGATACAATTCTAGTCGCTGAAACTGGGAAGACACCTTCATCAAAAAGAAGAAGCTTCATGTTCTCTGTATGTGCTGCATGTATCTGTGCACTGTTGTGTACCTAAAGTTGGTTATTAGACCATAAAGGAGCATTAAACAAACTGCATACTGCATTCGCAAATAAATGCGAAAACAAAATCAACAAATAAAATGGTGACCTTACCCCTTAATTTTAGTGCCATAAATATTTTGATTAGCGGCTTCTGGGAAAATATCTTCAAAGAATTTGAAGAAAATTGTCTGATATGTTTATATAAACTAACTAGAGGTTCAATTTCAGATTGCAAGCTCTTTTCTCTAATTATGCTGCTAAGTCTTTTTTTCCATTTATTCCAGCAAAAGGTCAGCTATCCTGCAGAGACTGGAATTGTACCTGTGGCAGAGAAGAAAACATGTTCTTCAGGTAAATACACTTTACTTTTAAGGTCAAATATAACAACAGAAACACAAATCCTAAATCTTGTGTGATACTTGTTTCTTTTGAGGTCATCTTTAGGTCTAAATCCTGCTTGATACAGACCTAAAATATAAGTTAAAATCGACCTTGTCTTGCAAAAAAAAATCATATTCGTTGAACTTTTTCTTATTTTATCATGTTACAACCACCCTTTTATTTTATTTGGATGTTAGGTGATAAACAAACACATGCTTTTAAATTGAGCCCCTAATCTGATTCCAATAAGTAAAGGGCCTGTGGTAACTCTGAAGGAAAAAAAACAGAAGATCCACAAATTAGGTGAGAGCATCTGCCAACAGGAGAACTATTAACATATTAGTCATGCACTTCCTTGATGGAAGAGTGGCAAGAGTAGTTCACCCTGAACACACCAACCCCATGGTGAAACATGGTGGTGGCATCATCATGCTGTGGAGAGTTGAAATGGATAGAGTTGATGAAAGAATGGATAGAGACCTAGACCCCACAATTCATCCAATCTGACTATGTTATTCTGCAAAGAGGGACCAAACATTGCAGTCTGTATTTGAGAAAAACTGTTGAGACATACCATGAAACACTTGCTGCTATAAATACAGTAAAATATGATTCTACAAAGGGATGACTGAGGGGGCTGAATAAAAATATACGGTACCCCGTTCAGATTTGTATTGGCAAAAAAAAAAAAAAATCGGCATATACTACTTTTAGATGGTATATCAGTTAAAATCCCAATAAAATACATTGAAATTTTTGTCTGTAATATAATAAAACACGTAAAAAGTTCAACGATTATCAATAGTTTTACACTGAACTGTCTACTATGTGTTTGTGTGGGCTCTTTGATTCCATCAGCAGGTGCATTTTCAAATGAGGCAACATACTACAGCTCCTCATACTCACTCCTGCTCCCACTGGCCGGATGTAGCAATTGTGTTTCGGTCCTCACGTCATTGGACATTTCTTCTCGCCTCTTAGTTTGATGTTTTCTCCTGATCACAGAGTGCACACAACCAACTCAGATCAAAGAATGACTTCAAAGCCAGAGTGGGAAACCAAAGCTAAAGGGGGCTCTCTCACTCATTCTACCCCTCCACCGCTTTCTTATTTCTCAGCGCTTCTCTTCAAACAGCTCGGACGAGCAGAGTGCTGGGAGAGGTGCTGCCTGCCTCAGCCAGGCCGTAGATCGTCTTACAGTCCTCAGCTGAGTGCTGATGCCAGGTTTCACTGAAAGGACCTGTCCCGGTGGAGGACTAGTAAGATCAGGGAACACTAAGCAGGTGGGTATCTAAGGCCACAAAGAAAAGAAGCACCTTTCACCCACCTGGTACATGCGCTCTACACACAAAACTCTACAAACCTATTTTCAAGTACTTGATGTAAACGACAAGCAAGCATGTGTTGGAAGAAAATAAATCAGCTTGTCAGAGGATGGAATCTCCAGTTGTCAGCCTGGTTTTAGTCAGGAGACACTTTCAAACAGCACGAACCATTTTATATATCTGATTTTTGTTTCCATCTTTAAGTCCTTCATTTCTGCTTATACGTTGTACCTTTCAAAACTCACCAGTCCAGCTTTCTGAGCTTTGAAGTTAACCCAAAACATGTCCTCTGTAAAGCATAAACCGATTTTGACACATTTGTATACAGACTGAAACAGCAGGATCTCTTGGCACTTTGTCAAACTGAACCATGTGATCTGGGCTAAAACATCACCATTACTTGGACGGTAATTACTGTCGACTACAGTAGCATCTCTACTGACTCATTGGCACTTAATAAAACCAAACTCTTGGAAATGTTTACACGTCTGATGCATGACTGAGGATGCTGTGCACATCCTCACGTGATCACGCTCCCTAAATGAGACATTTTTGGGGAATGTAATGAAAGTCTGGGCACATAGAAACCAACTGCTTTACCTAAGCTCTTCTGGCAGCTGCGTATTAAACCGTTGAATAATTCTCCTTAAGAAATCTGAAATAGCGAGATAAATTTGACTGTTCATAGCAGAATAAAGTACAAGTATCGGTGTATCTCAATTTAACTGGTCCGATATTTGTTGCAAAACTTAAAAAGACAAAGAAAAAAAATAGAATACATTCACATACACTGATTGGCATATGGACTGCTCCAAACGCAGATGGTCTGACTATTGTAGGAAGCCTTAAAACACCAGAGCAAAGTAGCTATGTAGTCACTTTACTTCCATCTTTCTCAAGTTTGTGTTTCATGCATGCTGGCAAAAGTATAACTGCAGAATTGAAATCTTACTCACTTTTCCAATGATGACCAGAAGTTATTTTAGATCTTCTTTCTGATCACATATAGAGCAGCATTTGTTCATGTACATGTTCAGTGAGGCATCAGTTCAAAAAAGGGAAAAAGTGAGATAAGACATGTATGTTTACGTGATGGAGTTGGGGATAGTCTGTGGATATTTTCTTTAACTGTAGCTGATCATATTCACATTTACAGAGTACAAAAATAAAATCTGAGTAATCTGAATGCACACTGTCCAACATGAGATCGGCCTTTCGCCTTCGTTTTTTAAACATTTTTTCCTCCATTTCTCACTCAGATGGGGGTTGGGAGGCTAAATCTGTTTCTCCATTTGCTTTCACAGTCTTACACGAGTCGTCCTCAATATGACACACTCTCATGCACACCCACACATGTGAACACCCACATGACATGCAATTTCCTGCCAAATCTAGAGAGGATCCTTTGAAAAAAACGAAACCAACAAAATCAATGTCCCTTATGTATAACATTATTATTTCCAGCTGGAGAGCCTCTGTGGGCACCAACATGATGGCAGGGGAACGGAATTGCAAACTAAAGCAGTGGTGTTTGTCTGGTTGTAGATGTACAGAGGTCCCAGGTCCAGATCGTGGTTGAAATTTCCCACGATGAGAGGTAAGTAATGACCTTTTAGGCAGGTCCGTCAGTCCCTTCTCTCCCCTTCTTTGTTTTGGCAGCATTCACCTTCAGCTCTCCAAAGACATGGCAGAGATGAGCTGTTCCACCTTATAGGCCAGCCTCTGTTTTCTCGCCTGCTCCTCCTGCTCCAGGGCTGAAACAATCTTCAAAGAACAGAGAGCAATTTTTGTCAAAGAACAGGTTTCAAAACGTACAGTTCCTTCCAAGAGTATTGATACCCATTATTATTATTTTTATTTTGCCACATTACAGTCAGAAACGTCTATGTATTTAATGCAATGAAATTAAAGTACATTGGACCATTGCCTATTCGCAGATTGTTCTGTGAAACATTAAAACGTTAAAATATTTGAAGGAAAAGGCACCTTGGGAAAATACGTAGGCACAATGCTACTACACAAGCTACTGGCTGTCGTTTGCAAAGCAGCCAATCCAGGAGCGGCATTCATTTTCCTTACCTCCAAAAGCGAAATAAGGCAGACTGTAGATTAGCTTTGGCCATAGTGCTAAGTATTAATGCATAGTAAGGTATATTTGATGTTTGAACTATTAAAGCAGGCAGTTATAAGTGTTTTTTGAGGGGATCTCAAGTGTTCTTGGATATATCAGCAATTTGTGGTTGGCCGTGGGCCCAAACCCCACGAAAAGCAAGGTCCACTGTATTGCCATTCATAGTTTGAGCTCTGACACTTAGAATGTATTAGCAAACAATTAATGCATTCAAGACAGTATTTTACGATAATATTGCATGCACAGACAATGCAGTGCTGATACATTTGCGATATCTTGTCACGGCCTAATATAAAACCCATAATTTTAGTATTGCATATCATGTTGATTTACCAAACTTTTCAAAAGCTTTGAAGTGCATTGTTACTGTAACATTTTGGGATGGAGTTTTTGGTGTATTTCGTGGTTTGAAGGACATTTCTTGAAACAGTGGCTTTGTACCAACACACAATTTGTTGTCATGATACAATCCCAGTAAAGCCTCGATCCTTGTATAACCTTTCACCAATTAAACAGTTCCCTTACTAATTTGTGTTGGATTAACATGTTTTTTTTTTTTGTTTGGTTAGTTTTTTTTCTAGGTTTTGTCACACTCCTTGATAGGATTTTGTTGCCTTCCTGGGAGATTAAGGTTTTTGGTCAAAACCTGTAACTATTGGCTATACCCCCAAGAGTGGAGATAAGGAAGACTATAGATATTACTATTGTCAGTAGAGCTAAGATGGCTTAAACTGTGCATATTAATGCAAATTAAGGTATATTTGAGCAGTTATAGGCACTTTTAGAGGGAGTCTCAAGTATTTGTGGATTTTAGCTATTCGTGGGCAGCCATGGTCCCTAACCCCCGCGAATACCAGGGATCCACAATTGTGTATAGTTGTTTTTTTTAAACTAGTTAGTTAGTTTTTTAAAAACTAATTAGAAAAATGTGGCTTGTATTTGCTTCAATAAAATAGAACTTTATTGTCCAAACAGGGACATTTTGGTTTGTGAGTGAACACATGACATTGGCCATTTACAGTGCATTTGCTAGCAGCATTTTTTAAAGTCTTGTCACAGATTTTCACTTACATTTAGATTTTGCCTTTAGTATTATTTAGCATAATTTTGATGCAACACTTTTTAGATCTGTATTTGTGAAAAAAAACAGATCTCATATTCCCTCCACAATTCTATGGATAAAAATGAAAAGAAAGATGTTGGGTATAAATACTTTTGCAAGTCAGTGTATGTGTCACAACGTGTAATTATGAGCCCCTATATGGACATCACATGAAAGAACATGTCTAAAAAAAACCATCTGAAATATCATTCCATGTTTTTTCATCTATGCCTCATCATTTAAATTTGGCATTTTGTCAAGCTGGGTTCAAAAGGCAGTCGGACGCGCTCTCCTCTCAACTCTCTAATCTTGTGTCAACTTGCCAGGATGCTTCTCTGTCAGTGTGACACCAATATACACAGCATGGCCTCATTGTATGAACAGAAGTTGAAGTACAAATGCAGTTTTTTCTCTTTGATATGCAGCACTGTATTCAAATGCCACAACCCAGTTCAACACATGGTCTCTGAAATGCAGTAGAGTATCCGTTTGAAGAATGCTGTGCTTTTATTAATTGATATTTCCAACAAAATAATGAATTAAGCCTTCTTTTGGATTATGTAATGTACATCATTCTTAGGTAAGTGACACATAAAATACCAATGTGGGGGAGGTTAAACTAAAACAATCAATATTGAGTTTTTAGCTATTTTTTAAGAGTGTGCAACATTACTAAATTTATGAATTGCCTTCCACACTTATTGGCATCCCTTGTAATTATGTGTAATAAATAAAAAGTTTTTTTAGCACAGTGGAATGATACAACATTGATAATCTAGGATAAATCAAACCTTTAACTTGACCATATTTAATCAGTCTGGGGGGAAAAAAGTCCCATGCTAAGCCCTAATTTTTTAATTTAATTTAATTTTTTGCTAAATCACCTGTGGCACAAATAATTACACCCCTGCTGTCAATACTTAGTACAACTAAATTTTGCCAATACGAGAGTATTTAGTCTCTTCCTATGATATTTCAGCTTTCCTACAGCAATAATGTCAGGCGACTGACCAAAAAGGAAAAGCTGATTATGTGCAGTTAAAGATCAATTCATTTTAAGGATTTTCACACATCACAATAGAGGGTGCTGATAGGTACAAAAGGCATTGTGGTTTCAACTATTTTTGTAAACCCTGAAAACATGCAGGCCATTTATATTTCATCCTCTCGGGTAAATTAAACATGTTAAACAGAGGACTGTATCGGTTTTCTTTATTTTGATGGCCTATGAGTTTCAACTTCTCCTGGAGAACCTGAAAATTTTATCTATCTGCAGCTGCCTTTTTCAGCATCACAGTCCTTTATTTGCTTCCTGATCTGATGCAGAACAAAGTATCTGTGTGCCCACCCACCATTTTTCACTCATCTGTTAAAGTGCTCTTAACGACTCGTGGTAACAGTCGTAATGTTTTCTCCTCCTTGGTGAGCTTGATTGAAATCCATTATTAATCTGCATCCCTTTATGCAGGTGAAGCTCCCTCCTAAATCCATTTCAGAAAGCTGGTGCTGCTTTGGCCAGGTTAAACTGAATAAACCAATTAATGTGGCTTGATGTTTGTTTTGTTTTTTGCACCAGACACTGTGGGGGTAGTGGTGCACATTTCACGATGTGTGAATTTGAGCGCATTTGTAATTGTCTCACCAATGTGAGCATTGGACAATGGCAACTGCAGAGGCAGCAAAAGCAAGAGTGTAAGATTCATGAAGAGCAAAGGGGAAGCTGACTGGATAATGAGCAAAAAGTGAAGAGAAAGAGGAAGAGAAATAGAGAGAGGGAGACAATGAGAGATCTAGAGAGGGAGAGGAAGTTGAACATAAAGGTCAGACTGAAGTTTCCCACCGGAGCGGCTGACATTAGAACCAGAATGTCTCTATAAATGCCTTCACATTCCTTTCCTTCTCCTTTATATGTTTCCTGTGATCTAATAGCGTGTGTGTGCTGCCTGTGATTCTACCCATGAGATCTACACTGTATAGAACAGCTCTAACTCTGTGCTGGCGAAAGGACAGCGTAGCAAGCCGACAGCTTGTAGACACTTTCCGCTCAGGTAGGAATCAGTGCATTGCTAAGCTCAGGTCTTACCAGACCTCTGGGCTTTTGGGGGGAAGCTTACTGACCTCAGTAACCTTTGCAAAGAGTGGCCTGGGTACATTCAAGTGTCTGACAATGCAAAACAAATTTGTGGCTTGCTTTCTTTTGGTTCAAATTATGCAGACAATCGGCCCGTAATTGGCAGTTGATTTAGTGAGGCAGCAGCTCGTTACACAATTAGTTCAGAGGACTGCCCTCAAGGTCAAATGTGCAACAGAACAGGAAAAGTGTGTAAAAAGATGAGATTTGTGTCTGACCTCAACAAATCAAAGAGATTAAGAAGCATATGGACACTTTTTAAAGTGTTTATTAAGGCCATTACCTATTTGTTAGAAGTTATAGAGTTAATCTCGTCCAATATAAAATCTTTTACTGAATTTAGTGTGAACAGGATCAAAGGTACTCATCTTCTCTTTTCTTGTTACTAAAAAATAAGTACAAATTATATGAATTATCACTACTTTTTGATTTAATACAGCAATTCCAGAAAGATTTGTTAAAAACAATATTTCTTCATTTTTTTTGTATTTTCTACCAACAGGATCAGTTTTTTATAATACAGAGTTTGCCTGAAGAATGTGGATTTTGTCATTTTCAACCAATCATGCAGTGCTTTGACAGCAGATGTGGTAAAGCTTATGCGAACAACCATTTTCTTGTAATCATTCACTAAATTATACTGATCCACACACATTGACAGTAAAATTGATAAAAAATTACATTTATAAGAATTTTAGGGGTTTCAGATATTTCTTAATCTGGGACTTTATTTCACCTAAATAAATACACTTAAATGGAATAAATAGAAAAACATTTTTTCATCTTTTTATTCATCTTTACCAGCTGTGCCAAAATTTAGAAGGAGCTGTATTTGTATTGTCTGTGTGTAATTTTTGCCTAGAGGTAAATATACATTAATCAGGGGTCCAATTTATTCTGTCAACAATTGTGAAATATGTAAAATGTAGGTAAATATTAAATGGAGAAAGCAATGAGGGGAATGGAGAGCATACTTTTGTCACCTTAACCAGGAGGTTAGGCTGTAGCTCTGTCACCCTATTAAGTACTGATCTTGCTGATGCACATGTAATGTTATCACCAGCTAAACCAGGCACTTATAAAATAAACACACTTATTTAGCAAAGCTATTAACTAACCATTAAAAGAAAAACATCAGAAATTTTTTTACTGACACTCAAGCCGGTGCATTCAGACCTACCTCCTCACTGTATTTGCTGACATAGGAGTAGATCTCATTGAGAGCGCTGAGCATGTTGAACTCCGTTGAGTGGAGTCTGGCCTGCTCTGCCAAATATGCATTCATGTCCTGGTCACTAATGGCTGGCATCCGGGTGATATCAGCGTAGTACCTGGAAATACAGGCAACATGAAACACTTTGAGTCACTCACCGACTCAATATGATTGTTTGACTGAGGTTTTTATTACTTTATAGTCATATTTTTGAGCCATTACACCACTTGTGCTGACAATCGATGCCTGCTAATATTCACTTACAAAGTGATTTTACAGACTCTGTCTGAGACATGTGGAAGAAAAAAAGAGCTTTTTGAAGTAATTTACAAAGATCTTAGTTTTTTTCTGTAAGAGGAGAAAAAAGTGCGTTTTAGAGTGAATGTTGAAAATAGTGGTTGAGCCTACCTTTCTACCCAGCTCTTATAATTAGGGATGTCTTTAGCGTAGAGCAGTTTATTAGAAGGGGAGTCTTTGCCCAGCCGGTGCTCTGAAGTCGAGCAGGAATCCATAAAGGTCTGAGCTACCACAGATAGACAGGCATCCGTTATGCTGCTTTTATGGATATCAAAGACAAACTGAGGGTTCTTGATGACATTCACCCAGAAACGCAACGGAAGACTGTAAGATGGCAATAAAAAACACAAGTTAGGGACAGACAGGGACTTAAGCAGCACCATGTTTGTTTCTGTCTCTACCAAAAAAGTCTTACCAGTTGCTTTTCCATGTGTGACGAACATCTGTGTCATAAATGCCATGTCTGTCTGCCTGCTCATCAAGGAAGTCAAACATGTATTTGATGGCCAGGGGAAGCGTACTCCCTCGATGAACTGTACTGAACAATGTCTCAAACAGATCGTCAACAAATTTTTGCAGAGTGCCCTGTAAGAGAAGATAAAAAAAACATGATATTTAAACTGCACATGATGTATTAAAGTTGGTAGCTGGAAGGCCAAAATTTGAAAAAGTTCAATCAGTATGAACATTTTGCAAGACACATTAGGTGTGAAGCTGCAAAAGCGTTACAGGTAAATGTGTGTAAGTGTGCTGATTTACCTTTGTTGCTAGTAATCGGGTTAGATAAATCTCAGAAACCATCTTGCTGCCCCGATCTCCTTCCTTCTGGTCTCCATGTTCATGGTTCTTCACTAAGTGCCACACCTTTACACCGCTTTCTAGGTCCGGAGTGATCATGGGAGCTCGTGACCTGAGGCTGTCTGGACTACCCGTGTAACGGAATGAAGAGTCTGCCCAGGGTAGAAAAACAGATTGATGCAGAGTTATAAATAAGACCAAATGACACAGAAAACTTCCAGACTGTATTTATTTTTTTGAACAGTTTTTCCTTGACAAAAAACTTCAAAGATTCTTTAACACACAAATTGATGGAAAACTGTGAAATTAATACATTTTCACTCATCCACACCAAATACAACTTAGATAAATTGGCTAAAAACTTTTTACCTAAATCTTTAATTAAGTAAAGCCATGTCAAGTTTAAACTGTAAACTTGCCATTTAATAAAATATTAGTGGGGATGTATTTACGTCAACGTGGTGCGTACCACAGAAAATCCTCCCATTGATTGTGAACTTTTGTAACCAAATCCTCAGGAAAATCTGCTGTTGTCTATTGCATAATCAGTCCAAAAAAATGGTTCAAATAATTCATAAAAAATTATTATGACACTCATGCCCATGAGGAGATTATGTAAATGCAGAGGGAAAACAAGACTTCTACAGCTTTCTTTAGTTCAAAACACAACCCAATTTTGCAGGCATGCTAAAAATAATACTGCAGATTTACTTCTTGTGTTTATTTACAGTTTGATATCTGTTTCTCTGTCATAAATTATGGGATAATTATAATTTTTTATCTTCCTCATCTTGTTATTTCTTCTTACATAATCCTTGCCTTATCAGGGTTGTGCCTGGCTTCACTTAAAAGGCCTCATAATTGGCTTTTCCCCAAACGCTATTTTTAAAAGAAACATCTCTGTCACACTCTCATCAATGCAACAGAAGATCTCGGATTTGTAAACCACTGTCCTTCACCACTACATCCCCTTCATCCTGCCTCCTTGCATCTCACACTCTCACTCCAAATGATGCCGGTTTCAGTTTCACTAATTAGTCGGCATCTACTCCAGGCAACGGTGTCTCTAGAGGTTCAGGATCTGAGGATCCCGTTTGAGGATTTCTCTCACCTGGCTTCAAAGGCCGAGTGGAACAATAAAGCATTAGCTGCCTATATCTTTCAAAAGGGGACCTACTGCCCCCCTTCAGTGGCCACTGGGGATGGAGAAGTTTGAATGCATGTGCCGGGTGAATTGTGATCCCAAATCCGATCTTAATCCAGTCACTGGTTTTTACTACTCCACTATTCCCTTATATTCTCTATGTTCTCAATTACATTAATATGAATCCATATTTTTCTGTGCCAAACCATGATTGATGAAGGTCAGGCTCGTGACAGCAAATTGACTTCTCTCAATCCAAGTCAACTTTGCTGGCAACAAGAAAGAGAACTGATCTTTTAAACAACCTTTACAATGATAGCTATCATTTCCTTCTTGTTAAGCCCTCTAATTTGAGTGTTTTATTTAAAAGAAAACAACTGAATTCTTAGCCGTCTTTCTAAAGGTCATTTTAGATGAGGTCTGTTAATAAATGTCTCCTCACTTTATTTTACACCAAATAATCGGCGAGTAGATGTATCGTTTTGTCCAGAGTTCACAGGTGCCAAATCTCTGTGTTTTCTGTAAATAAGCTTAATTACTTGTAGGAATGAGGGTGTTTCTTAGCTTGTTTTCTGTGTTAGACAGTTTAAAGGCAGACTTCAGATCCTTTTTCCTAGTCCTTATAATTGGCCCAGCTCACTCATCTTTTCTCTGTTTGTGTGAAGCATCATTCCCACAGAATAATTAGCATCATGAGTTGCCTGGTGCGGGTGCTGCGTCAGTCTGGCAATGGACCAACATTTGGTACTAAACAGCCCAAAGTAAATCACACATCTGACAGTCTGAATACATGCAACAACTGCAGCTAATGGTGTACTGATGTGTCTTATCTCTGTGGAAGAATTGGGAAATTCAAGACTCCGTGAAAAGAAAACATACGATATATTAAAATATATCTTACCCTCTGTTTTTCATTTGAAAAGGAAGACATGAAGGATGACCTAAATGAAGTCATGCTAAATTTGGTCTACTTTGTGTGAGAAACATATAGAGGTTAAAAATATTTAACTATCTCAACTTTTCCAGGCAAAATCATAAAGAAGCACCTCCTGTAAGGGAAGCTGGTTCCTTCTAAACTCTGTAGAGATGAGCAATAGGGGCGATCTGGGCTTTTTACAGGGTGGACAGCCTTCTGATCTGGCTTTCTATAGGAACAATTGACACATTACACTCGAGAAAGTGCATTTCCACCTTAGGATTATGGCTAGTTTTCTGCTGCCTTAATTTACTCTAGGGGGATCTAGGGGTTGGAGTTAATAAGGCTCCATTGGTACACAATAGTGTGCTTTGATAATTAAAAATCAGTGAATCAAGTTTGTTAGCCTTAAACCTTTACATGGAGTTTGGACTGACTTTATATAGGTTTTGAAGTGCAGTCATTCGGTTATAGTTTCATTACACAGCAGCCTTTTTTATCTTCCTCCCACCGAAACTTGGCAAAATATTGTTGATTGCTGTAGTTCCCTTAATATCCATTCCTATTAGAAATCTTCAAAAAGTTTTGATTGACCTTATAATGTTTAAAGTATAAAAAAGACTAAAAAATATTCTAAGATTAATGCTGCATTGGTAGAACAGTTTTTAGAACAGTTTTTATTAACATACTGGACTTTATTGTTTTAGGGGGCAGTAATCCATCTTTCTAGATCAGAATTTTCAAGCATAGTCCTAAAGACTCACTGTCCTGCATGTTTTAGGTGTTTCCCTGCCTCCACACACTTGATGTCAATAAATGAGTGATTATCAGGCTTCTGCGGCACTTAATGACATGCTAAGGAGGTAATGTATTAATTTCATTCAGGTTAGCTGGAGCAGGGGAATATTTAACACAAAGGACAGGGGTCTTAAGGCCCAGAGTTGTAAAATAAACAGCAATGTTTGAACTTACGATTGGAAATGGACACAACTAATGGGCAATGTAAAAGGTTCCTGGGAAACTAAGTTCCTGGGGAAAAACTGTCCCATTTACAAGGTCAAAAGGCATCTACAAGCATGTTTCCAGTACGCTACCCTGCCCTTTTTGTCCCTGAAACGTAATTATCTTGAGTTAACTTTGTAGTTGCAGTGGAAATGGAAGAGGGTAGAAAACAACTCCGGAAATCTACACTGGCTCCTGGAATATGTTCCTGAAGTGCAAACAGCCTATTTTATAGTAACAAAAAGCAAACACTGACTTCAACTCTCAATCCCTCTTTTAACTCTTTTCTCTATTCATTCCAGATCTGTAACATTAATCTGTTTGAACCTCAAAAGGAATGTTTTCATAATTTCATAATTTTTCACATGCATGACTTTGCAATTATTGCCATCATTTCTGTGGAGCAAATGTGTGCTGACTCACCATATCTACTGATGGAGGTACGGGTTATGCTCGCTGAAGAAGGGATGTTATATGATGAGGTTTGCTTGGGAACCAAAGCTACCACGCTGCGGTCTGAGACCTGTGTGAGGAGACACGTAAAACTCTGAATTCATATTTGCAATTTATTACTGATCAAAACAATCTGACTTTATACATCAAAAGAGATTTCATGCTTTATTCAAACAAAATAACAAGTGTATGCATGTATACAATGTTTTCTGACAAATAATTAATACTATGAAGATACAAAATCAGAAAAAAACAATCCTCAAGGCAAAATACATCTCAAAGCCTTCGTGTTATAGCAGTGCTCCCTGTTGTTCTGTACCACAACCCCATGGCTTTTTTCAAGCTGAGCAAAGTGCTTGGTTGTACTCAACATGACTGTCATTGTCATTGTCAATCCTTTCAGAAACCTTTGAGAGATGAGGTAAGTTTTGGGATGGGTAAATGATGAATGATGAAAGAGAAGGAGGGAAAGAAGGAAAAAGAAACTGGAAGCAAAGATGCTCAATGTCTCATCTGGTGTACTTGACCCCTTACCACAAATAGTTGTTGCAAGTATATTGATGACAAAAACATAATCTATGAGTACGTGTCCAAAAAGAAGATGAAAGAAGGAGGTGGTAAAATGAGAATGATGCTCAGTTTGATCCTTTCTCCATATGTGACTTATATAGTATTTACAAAGACTTTTGGCTCTGTGTGTTCAGCTACAGTCATCACAGAAAAAAATGCTGTAATTGGAACACACTACAACACAAAATGTCTTTAAAGCAAGCTTCAAGATTTGATTTTCATGTGAGATCGTTTATCTGTGTAATTAATAATTGCTACCGCTGTTAGAGGACCAAAACATCTCTGCTTGAGAGAGCCAAACAGAACTCACAGTTCTTCAGTGAGAACCAAAACAACAAAAGAGCTAGTTGGCTGGCATTTGCAGCTTACTCCTAGGAGGGAATTCTGCTTGAGACCCAGCAAAGACAAACTGATGAGCCTCCAGTAGAGAAATAAAAGGCAAATAAATGCCAGGCTTCTAAAGGCACACCTCAGAGAAACAAATGAATAGCAGGAAAAAAAAAACTTTTCCTTTATATCTTTCAGCAGGAATAAGCTCTTTTTGCATTTCACTTTGGAAAACACAGCACTGCACATTGCTCATATTGGAAGAACTTTATTGTCGGTCTCTTAAGCCAGCCTGTCCCATTCCTCCCTCCCTCTAAGCCTTAAAATGCTTTGTAAACTAATCTTGCCTGTGCCATTATTTTCAGTCAAGTTTCTCCAAATGCAGCTCAAATATCTAGTTTCTTATGAGTGAATGTTCTTTAATCAGATGCATAACATCAAGTCTGCCTGTGACACTATATTGCTGTAGATCATTAATTCAAATCATGTACTTTGTTATCCTAAGGCCCAATTTAACACATGGGCATTGAACTACAATCTTTGCAGTCTAAATAGCAAAAAACTGTAAATAAAAACTGTAAAGGATTTAGGAAATAAAGGGGCCTAAAATTTGAATAAATTGAAAAAGAGGAAGTAGCTTAATTTTGAATACCTGTATTTTTAATATAATGTAGTAAAATGCTGTGATCAAATTATCCCCTCAATGCAATATACTGCACTGTACAGGGTTTTTAGGCTTTGCTTGTCCTTACTTACTCACCTCTGCTGTTTCTTGTCAGATTCTGCTCGCCTTAACTTAATTTCTACAGCAGCACTATCCCATAACCCGGTCCAATTGGCTGACAGTGCATGGACCAGCTCTAACACACCATCAGGGTGCAACACTTCCATGAAGTTTTCACTGCTATTCCGTGATACATTTTCTCTGGGGAGCATGAAATAGCTTCTCAGTATACTCCCCTTTCCTTTAACATCTGCCTCCATCTCTCCCTCGCTCTCTTTCTTTATGCTTTTTATGGCTGAAAGAGAAGCAAGAGCAGTGATGGCTCCTTGTGATAGGAGTAAATGATTGAAGCCGTGCAGATTCGCCCTTCAGGGATAATCCAGTGTGGGGCTGATAGTGGGCAGGTGTGATAAGGGCTGTGGGCCCTGCCTGAGATAAGACCTTCCATTAGACAGTGGTGAGTCTACCAGACAGTTGAGTGTGGTCATCTTCTACCTTTCTTCCTCCCTCCTGCATTCTCTTAGATCATGATGTCTAACATAGGACTCAATGCTAGCCAGTAGCTTGGAAATAAACTCTGCATGTGTGCAGCATCTGTAAAAACCAAGGGGGAAAAGCTTAATGAAGTCATCGTAAAAAAATACTTTTGAGAGTTTGAGAGCAGGATTCCTTTTATTTTACTTTGAGGTGGAGTTCGGATAAGGAGAACATGCCACATTTTGGGACTGTGTCTGCAACTGTTGTTTTCAGGCATATGACACAGAGTGCAGCAACAATGTCAAATTAACCAAGCATTTCTCTTCTTTTCAGTTCACATCCGAAGAGCAAATTTCTCCATATGACTAAAGGCTCACATTTTAACCAAACTGAAAAATAGAACCAACACAACTACGGAATTAGATGAAGAAACACAGCAACGACCTATTATGTGTTGTGACTTTTGCTGTTCAAAATAGCCCAAATTAGAGAGATGTCTGCAGAGCTGCAAGAGTCATCAGTCCGCCCTCAATGTTCCTACAGCACTAACAAGACGACACTCAAATCACCAGACTAAACACAAGCTCGACAACAAATATTTCTGGCACTGATTATAATACTCATTGGATAGACAAATTTATACGGATGGAAACCTCTAACAAGGGGATTCTGAGACTATAGCTATGTACAAACGTAGCAGGGTTTTTGTAAAACCGAATATCCTCCCCCTTCCATCTAGAAAAACACTTGGGTCCACACCACCTCATTTTTAGGAAAAAATCCACACCTAACCGCATAAGAGCATTGTTAAGCACATTTGTAGGCAAGCCAAACCTATAGGTGGCAGTAGTTCCCCAAATCATATCAGGATCCTACATAGAGCAGAAATTAAGCTCGTTAACAAGATAGCAAAAAGCACTGGGACAGCTCTGAGGGCGTCCAGGCTCTTTCCGAGTGTAAACACGGGTTGGATTTCTGATTTTTCTTTTTTAGAATCACTTCAGATTTTTCTTGGGTTACTTGTGATCTGCTTCACCTGAAGTTCCTGTCTTGCAGTATTTTGTAGAATAAATTCCTTTGTCACACAGGCGCTGAATCTGTCATCATTACACCTGTTCTCCATATTTATCGTCTTAGGTATTTATAGTGACATTTATGTAACTTAAGAAAACAATATACGGTAGTATAGTAGCAGCTGTGGGTTGTAGTAGTGTAGTTCTCAATTCACGTTGTTTGGATTGTTTAATCATTGTTTTTTTTTCTCTCTCTGTCATCCTGCAGGTGTAGAAGCAGAATAGGATATTTTCTTGTATTTTCTTTATTCCCCTTCCTCTCCTATATCTTCAACTCACCCTCTCAACTTTTTATTCCTACCTCTCTTCATCTTCTTTCTTTTTTCGCTTTTATTTTCCATCTCCATGTCCATAATATCAGAAAAATAAATAAATAAACCCACAGCAATTTCTAATAAAGATTTCTTACACATATATATTAAGTGGGTACTATAGCAAATGCCACAATGCTCCACTTTTGAAAGCAAATCTGTTAGGCTTCTACTTGGTACTCAGACACCAATTCTGAGTGCCACACAGCTAGACAGGACACGTAAAAATTATGAATAAATGTAACTAAAATATTGGATGTAAAGTTAAGCAGAGTTTCAAATAACTGACAGTAGTCTATGACTTTCTGTTTCCCTGAAGATATTTGTTTTCAAATATGAAAAAAAAAAATCATTGTAAGACTTAGTTCTTATTGCAATTTCTAAAGGCCATTCTTATACTGTGAAGGGCTTTTAAAGTTTTAGGTGTTTGTATGACTTAGTTGGAGAGCTAAATCATCAAAGCAAAGGTTAATGCTGATCTAATGTGATTAATATAGAAGAGCGTATCCTTTGGCACCATGCAAATTGCCCAGGTTGGTCAAAGTGTCTCAGGACAATA
Source organism: Valencia hispanica (assembly GCA_963556495.2). Lineage (NCBI taxonomy): Eukaryota > Metazoa > Chordata > Actinopteri > Cyprinodontiformes > Valenciidae > Valencia > Valencia hispanica. The sequence goes on along the minus strand of OY747709.1, from coordinate 46,108,212 downwards.
TTCAAGAGAAAAAATATGTATTTATCTTAGCTCAACTGTTTATCTGAGTATAGGCACAGATACGAGTCTGAACAAGCATTGTGTGCACATTTGAAGACACTTCAACATGCTTCTATCTTTATTCACGCACAAAACAAACACAGACACTGAGAGAAAGCTGTTGCAGAAAAGTAGTTTGGTCCCCTGACTATGAATACAAAAGTGATGAATAAAGATTGTGAACACTTTTTCAGTTAGTGCATTTAAGTTTTTCGTTTTAGCGTAGTGGAAAGGTGTGCATTTCCATATCCAAGCTGTGTAAACCATTATTTCCTATATAACAGTGTAAACAGCCAATAGCATTTCCTGGGTAGTTGTGAGACCTATGAATTTTAATGCCTCTGACTCTGTCTAGTCCCTGTGTTTCAGCTATGGGAGAATTAGTTAATACTCAAGGTGATGCTCAGATTCATTCTGCATATTTCACTATTTCCCTTTTTACCTCTTTTTCTATTATTTTCTTCCAGCTTTCCCGCTCACACTTGGGTTTAATGAGATGATCTTCCTTGTTTTTTTCTTCTTTTTTTTTTACACAGCCACATGTGTTGTCACAGCTGCCAGTTCAGCACCATGGTGTGTTACACAAACACACAAGCCTGCACAAGGGAGCTATTGCCAACTCATCCAAACAGTAATGATGCAAAAACATCTCTTCTTCCAACTCTGATCTCTTCCAGCACCAACTGTCCTGTTCCTCTCTTCCTCCTACCGCTACGTTGCTGTGCAGCCTGTCTCTATCTTCTCTCTAGTGATGCATTGTTGGGTCTTACGGGTGGTTTTTATGAAGGGACCTTCAGATCCATGATCAATAGCGGTCCTGTGATCTGCTATTGAGTAAGGGAATAAGTGAAGTGGCCACATGCGTGTTCTGTAGTGTTTCCCTTGGCTAACAATGGCAGACAGACTGCAAGGCAAAGAAGTGCAAAAAAAACAACAACAGAAGAGCCCATTATGTGGAAGAAGCAAACACACTGAGCTGTTTCATTAAGAGGAAACAGCAGAGAGAGAGATGAGGTGCTTAAAGAGGTAGAGGGAAGCCAATGAAGGCAACAAAAGAACCGTCACTGCTCAACATAGATAGAACACATCTGGGTAACTGAACCTTGCATTCAATTAGACGGTGTAGTTTGAATGGGAGTCAATGCAACAAAATCATAAAAATCGGTAAACAGATGCTCAGATATAATAGAAGACAAGGCAAAACAAATTATATGAAATTTTTTCTGGTCTATGATTGGTAGAGTTTGATAGAAAAGCTTTTAAGCAATCGGGCAAAAGTCTGTCAAATTAATCTCGGCTTTTTTTGGTGAAGTGGTCTGATGACCACAGCAAGAAGGCCAAGCTTCATATCAGGAAACATACAAAACTTATAATGTTCAGGTACATAAAACGTAGAAAAAAAACATTAGTTTGCTTCACACTTTCATTGCACTTGGTACCCTAGAAGTTTCATTGACTCCCATTCAAATCAGTGTTTGTTTGTTTTTTTCCCCAAAAAAGAGAAGAGTTTGAGAGAAGGAAGTGACATGCTGTTGAATCTACTTGGTGAGAGGTGAAATGGCTAAAAAGAAAAGTGTCAATGAGGCCAAAGTCAAAAAAGTAAACGTGAAAGCAAAACTGAAAGCAGAAAGGAGGGTGAGGAAAGACAAAGGGGTAAAAGAACCTGCGTGGTGCCAAGTCCTGTGTGAAGGACACTAGGATGTGTCCCGTCTTCTAATGACTCCCACATCTGCTGAGTTACTCCCACTGTTCCTGTGGGGCAGGAGTTCACACCAGCTCCCTGTTGTGAGGGCCTCAGTTTTGCCACCTCATCCTTTTTTTTACTGATGTCTCCTGGCTTTGCAGTATTGATCTCCAGTTCTAACCAAAGCTGTGTCTCTAAAACAGTCTCTGCTCCTTCAGCAGGTAGTCTTGAATCAAAGCTCATGCAGTCTTTAGACAGATGGCACCCTTCAACCAACTAATGAGGGATGGCTGAGCGGGCGCTGGAAAAGATTCATGACCTGTGGAGATGGCCAACTTCATATCTCTTTCGCAGGTTTCCGTCTTTATTCCCTTTCCTTTCTTTAATATTTATTTCTAGCATCTGCCAACTTCCACTTGAGCTTTTCTTCATTCATCTGCCATAAATGTACCTGAAAAATGCAGACCTCTATTTGTTCTCAATTTTCCTCCTCTTTAGCTCACTACTCTTCTGTCTATTAAACAGGGGCGGAAGATGAACTTGTGCCCCCAAAGGAGGACAAATTGTTACTGGTGCAGGGACGAACAGCCAGGGATGGAGTGAAAAAGAGAGGAAAGTAAAGAGACGCCTTGGTCCTGTCGCCTCATCTTTCCAGGGAGGAGGGTGAAATGTCAGCTGTGATGCTGAGAATTCACCTCTCCTGCCACCTGTACAGTAATTGTCCTCTATGCTGTGAGTCACTCCGAGTGCACCAGCTATGAGCATGCAAATGAGAGACTGAAAATTGGGCTGCCTTAAAGTCAAGAGCTGGAAATATCAAAGTTTGCTTGTGTAGGTGGAGCAATTTCCATAATAAAAACCCAAACCAAAAATTGGACATGTGAGACTTTTCTTGACAAAAAAATATGTATCCGAGTCAGTTAGGGGAAAAATACACCACACTATAATTATCCACCGGTAAGCGCTTACCTGGTAATGCAAGAGTGTGTTGAGTCTTTTCCAGTCATTTTCAATCTTAGTGGTGATGTCTTCATCCTGCAGCACCACCCGAGCCATTCGACCCTGGCGCCACTCTGATGGCAAAAACACACACAGGCAGAATTATAACAAGTCCAACGAATTTTATCTGTGTAGCTCCATCTTGATATATTGTCAAAGAAATATGTAATTAAAAAAAATTTTAAATTCCAAGTGCATATGTATTCTGAAAATAATTTTTCAAGGGAAAAGGGATTTTTATTCAGATTTTTGTACATTTTTAAATAAAACTTCCTGTAAAATGGACACACCTCTAGCTCCAGGTTGCTCCTCTGTTTTACTCTCTTTGAGTTCTGCTACATTAAGTGAATGCTACAACACTTAACCTCCCTTATTCTCTGGCTCCAGCTCTACGTTCCCTCTAATTATGTTCTCGGACTTGCTCCAGCTGCCTCCAGGTGAGGACAACAGCCTTCCATTGCAAGCCTTCGGTTCCCTAAAAAGCTCTCACCGACCAAGGTTTGCTTGCAGCAGTGCAAGTAAGCAACACAAGCCTGGAGGGTGTTCCCTCGGTAGCCAGACTCAGAGCTCCAACTCTGAGTGAACTTTGGACAGACAGTGTTAAGATTAAGGTTAGCCTGGCTAACTCTACAAGGACAAAAAGAGACTAAGTTCCTTCAAAGTGCACAAAAAGGACGGACTCTAGACACACTGCAAAAGAAAAGTTACCAGGTAATTTCTCTTTAAGAGCAAATGGAATCTGTACCAGAAGAGAAATATCCTCTAGAAGCAAATTGGCACATGGTAGACACGGAATATATTTACAGCTTCAAATTAGCATGTTTAATTTAATTCCTGGCAGGCAAGTGCTTATGCTCAGCTGTCTTACACTAAATGATCAAAGATGCATTTCCTCTTCAAAAGCTGTACACTTATTATAATAAAACAGCGGGATACAAAGCAAATTATATCCCATAGCAGGATTTCAGTAAAATACAAAGTTTAAAAATAATTTTGCCAGAAAGAAACAAAAAAATGTATATTTATGGTTTCTACACATTGAACTTCACCTGATGTCATAGGGGGAAAAAAAAGTTAATTTCAAGATTGTTTGTTTAGGTAGACATGTTTGACAAGTGACACAGGAAAAATTCAGACGTGGATTCTGAAGCTTTTTCCTTCAGTCATATGGATCATTTACCTAGTATATACAACTCTGACAGTTGGAGTGGTTCTGCTACACACAGTTCAGTGTCATATGTTAAAGTCAGAATACTCTGATGATCCTTACGGTACACTTCCCTGAGTGTTTTAGATGGTTCCCTACATCAGCACCCCGGATGTCAATTGTTGGCTGATTAACAGGCTTTTGCTGAACTGTAATCAACTGAAGCACATGTATTAAAGCAGGGAAACATCTAAAACATGCAGGGCAGTGTGCTTTGAGGACCAGGGTTGGAAAATTCAATTCAATTCAATTCAATTTAAAAATACTTTATTGATCCCAGAGGGAAATTAAGTGTTGGTATAGCTCATATAATTAATTCTTTAAGGAGTTGTTGTAGATGATGATAGCTGTGGGCAGGAAGGATTTCCTGTAGCGGTCTGTATTGCAGCGAAACTGCAATACAGAGAAGCCTCCGACTGAAGACGCTCTGTTGTTGTATGACTGTCTTATGAAGAGGATGCTCAGGGTTGTCCATAATTTTTTTTATTTTATGAAGAATCCTTCTTTGCATGATCATCTCCAGATGTTCCACAGTTGTCCCAAGAACAGAACCAGCCTTCTTTATCAGGTTGTTTAGCCTACTTAAATCCCTGGCTCTGATGCTGCTACCCCAACAGATGACGGCTGAAGAGATTACACTCTCCACACCAGACTTGTAGAAGATCTCCAGCATCTTGCTGCAAACCTTGAAGGACCTAAGCTTCCTCAAGAAGTACAGTCTGCTCTGTCCCTTCTTGTAGACGGTTTCACTGTTGCGCCTCCAGTCCAGTCTGTTGTCAAGGTGAACTCCGAGGTATTTATACACCTCAACCACCTCCACTTCTTCTCCCATGATGGAAACAGTTTTTGACTTATCCCTGTTTCTTCTGAAATCTACAATCATCTCCTTTGTTTTGTTCACATTCAAGGTGAGACGATTGTTTCCACACCATGTCACAAAGCGGTCCACCAGCTCTCTGTATTCAGCTTCTTGTCCATCTCTGATACACCCGACAATTGCAGAGTCATCTGAGTATTTCTGCAGATGACACGTCTCTGATTTGTACTGGAAGTCTGAGTTTTACAGAGTGAAAAGGAATGGTGAGAGTGCGGTCCCCTGTGGTGCTCCTGTGCTGCTGACCACCTGGTTTGACACACAATTCTTCAGTCTCACAAATTGTGGTCTGTTGGTCAGGTAGTCCTTGATCCAGGTGATTGTTGAGGGCTCCACCTGTGTCTTCAGGAGTTTCTGACAAAGCAAATCAGGCTGAATTGTGTTAAATGCACTGGTGAAATCAAAGAACAGGATCCTTACAGTGCTGCCTGGTTTGTCCAGATGACAGTGGGTTGGTTGAAGTAGGTGGATGATGGCATCTTCAACTCCAACTCCACAGCGATAAGCAAACTGCAGTGGGTCCTGATACGTTCTTGTTTGCTTACTCAGGGGTGCCAACAGGAGTCTCTCCAGGACCTTCATGATGTGGGATGTCAGGGCTACAGGTCTATAGTCATTGATGACTGATGGGTGAGTTCTCTTTGGTACTGGAACAAGGCAGGATGTTTTCCACAACACTGGAACCTTCTCCTGAGTTAGGCTAAGGTTGAAGAGGTGCTGCAGAATCCCACAGAGCTGCTCTGCACAGGCCTTCAGGACTCTGGGGCTGACACCATCTGGACCTGCAGCCTTGTTCCAGTTCAGTTTCTCCAGCTGCCTCTTCACCTGACTTTTTGAGACAGAGAAGTGGGAGGGGGAGGCAATGGGGGTAGCAGCATTTCCTGACTTGGTTGAAGTCAAACTTGTGGAATTAGAAGAGTCCATGGCTGAGGTGAAGGATAAAACATCCGAGGTGTTACAGGAAAGCTGTTGATCAGAGGAGAGTGGGATGTCTGTTTGGCTGGCAACAGGAGAGGGGGATGCTGAGCTAGTTCCTGAACTGAACCTGTTGAAGAATATGTTCAGTTCATTGGCTCTGTCCAGACTTCCATCTATCCAATCCTTCCTGTCCCTAAAACCTGTGATCTTTCTCATTCCTGACCAGACATCTCTGATATTGTTCCTCTGTAGTTTGTTCTCAAGCTTCTTCCTGTATGCCTCCTTGCTGTCTCTGATCTTGACCTTAAGTTGCTTCTGTATACTCCTCAGTAATTCCCTGTCTCCCTCCCTGAAGGCTCTTTTTTTCTTGTTTAGCAGCTCCTTCAGGTCACTGGTGATCCAGGGTTTGTTATTAGGGAAGCATCTCACTGTTCTGGTGGGGATGATGTTGTCCACACAGAAGTTTATATAGTCAGTCACACACTCAGTCATGGCATTGATCTCCTCTCCATGTGCTTGGCAAAGAGTCATCCAGTCTGTGGTTGCAAAACAACCCTGCAGGGCTTCTTCAGCTTCCTGTGACCATTTTCTCACTGTTCGTTTTGACACAGGTTGCCTCTGAACAAGTGGTTTATATTCTGAACAGAGAAAAACAAGATTGTGATCTGATTTTCCCAGAGGAGGTCTTGGTTTGGACGTGTATGAATCCTTTACATTTGCATAAAACAAATCCAAGGTCCTGTTTTCTCTTGTACAGCAGCTGACAAACTGTTGAAATGTTGGAAGTGTAGTAGAGAGCGAGGCATGATTAAAATCACCAGATATTGCCACAAATGCATTGGGGTGCTGTGTCTGTAGCTTAGCAACAACGGAACTGATGACATCACATGCAGTGTCGGCAACGGCTGAAGGTGGAATGTAAACAACTGCCAAAATTACACTGGTGAACTCTCTTGGTAAATAATATGGACGAAAACTCACTGCCAAGAGTTTGACATCTGGGCTACAGAGACAACACTTCACAGTAACATGTCCTGGATGACACCATCTGTTGTTGACAAGCACTGCTACTCCACCACCTTTTCTTTTTCTGGTCGTTTACAGATCTCTGTCTGCTCGTACAGTCAGGAAGCCTGGCAAACAGACGTTGGAGTCGGGGATATGATCCAGCAGCCACGTCTCAGTAAAACACATAACGCTGCATTCACGGTGCTCTGGCTGAGTCCTTGTAAGGGCTTGGAGTTCATCCATTTTGTTAGTCAGTGATTTTACGTTGCCCATTATGATTGATGGAAGAGATGACTTGAACTTCCTCTTCTCTGTCTCATTTTCGCTCCTGCTCTGCATCCTCGTCTCCTCCTTATCAACTCATCAGGGATTTGTGGTTTCAGTTGAGGTATTATTTCAGCTATTGCGATGTTAATCAGCTGCTCCCGGCTGTAAACCACATTGTTGCCATGGTTACGCATCATAAAAATTGTCAAAAAGGGAAAAATTCCTAGCAAAAATCCTTCCAGCTTCACAGCACCAAAAATTAGAAAGTATACAGGTCAAAAAAATGCAATCTTCTTTAAGAAAAAAGAGGAACCAATGTACAAAAAACCAAAACTTAATATGTAGCCAACAGAGCCTCTCCAACATGCAGCCACCCAGAGCAGCGCAACTCTAGAATACGGATCTATGTGCAAAGATGGAAGGTAACTTGAATGCAGAAGCTGGAACAAGAGGTGAAGAGCATATTTTCCATCTTTAGAACTTAAAACTGTTTATTTATTCACCTCTTTGATGTTTTTAACTTCTGAACGAACTTAATTATTAAACCTTAATTATGTAAAGTGCAAGCGCAGCAATCAAACAGACAACATATGAAACACATGAAAGATGTATATTTAGGCTGCCTGAAAACTTTAATAGGTACATGTGTCAGAAATGCAGCAGCAAACCTTCAATGTGGGGAGGAAACAAAGATCAGATTGAGAAGAAAGCTCTGAGAAATTTACTTCCTTTCAAAAGGAAACAGGAAAGGAACCATATGTAACAGGTAGCAGCATCAAGCAACACTGGTGGAGGGCAGTGGCTGAGGCGTCATTGTGCAGTAATAAAATGATAGTAAGGGTAGTCACACAGAGGCGGATAACCAATGTAGGCCTCATACTGGGAATGATCATTGATTTTCCCCTTGTTGACTGGGTTTTAATTGCTGCGTGTCTCATCCAGATAACCACATAATATGTCTGTATGCCACAACATGGCCTCCAAGACTTCTGAGCTACGGTTCAATCTATGTTTTGAAGAGAAATGTACAGCTGCGGACAGTGTCACACAGATGCAATAACTTTCAACCAATTATCTGATGCACATTTGAAATAAGCGTGGGATTTATTGTTCTCCAAGGCTGTGTGATGTTAAAAGAAAATTTGGTAAGGGACAGACTGATGGGAGACGACGCGTGGACAGCAGAGGATGGCAGTGGCAGACTGTGTGGGAGTGGAACTTAGTCTAAGGTGGGTGAGCCAGACGCTCAGCTCCTACCTGCGTCGGCCACATCGCAGATGTAAAAAACGTGCATAATCAGATGAGGCTAATTCTCTATTTACATTTTTCAAAGCTTGTTGGCACCGGAAGGCATGGAAAGCAAGCCAGTCGGAGAGACGCAGTCATTTTCATCAAAGCTACACACTGAGGCTGGTTGGGCTGCAGGAGCATAGCTTTATCACACTGATACACTGATAATCTGTATACCATGCTTGGGTGTTCTCTTACTAATACATAAATCTGTAGGTGTGAATGATTTTACACCTGTCAGCTGCATCTGTGTGTTTTCAAACTGTGTGTTCAGTGTATGAGTGTGTTTAGCTCCATACCTAGGTCCATGTCGACAGCCCGCGGCCGCTGAGAGTAGGGCATGTTCTTGTAAACAGCATCAAGTATCTTCTCTTTCACTTGTGTGATGGTGTCACAGTTCAACACCTTCACAGGAATCTCTGGACTGTTTTCATTGTCTGGATTTACACAGTTTAGGATCTGGATGATAAAAAGGGGGAGAACAGAATGGGAGAGAGAATGAAACATCACAGAGGGGGAAGAAAAGCTGGAGGAGACTTGTTCCTGACTGGACGTGGGTGCAGCTTGAGGCTTTACCCTCATTAGAGTCTCCTTGGAGCATAGCAGGAGCTTTGAGAAACCATTTCCGCTCTTACTGGCAACCCAAAATCTAATTTCACACCTTCGGCGGGACACCAATTTCCAGCACTGCCGGGGCATTAGCACATAATGAGCCAAATTCCCAGTCAGAGCAATCAGAGCATTGTCATGTCACATGCTGGTTGTGTGAGAGCTTTCCCTTTCCTAACCTTTCATGATAGTATGTGAGGAGAGGTTTGTTTGGTTTGTTTCAGTCTATAACCCCCTACCCTGATGTTGGACCAACATGGCATCCTGTGGGACTAATGCTTAATTTTCCTCCCAAGGTAGAGCATTGAAACACAGCTACATAGCTCTACAAAGGCATTCCTGCCCCTTGAACCTTTTCCCACATGTTAAAACCACATAGTTTAATCTATCTTTAGTGTATCTTCTTGGAATTGTATGTGATAGACCAAATGACTGCAATGTCTGCCCATTCTTCTTTGCTAAATACCCCAAGTTCAGTCAGAACGGATGGAAAGTGTCTATGAACATCTTTTAGTCATGCGAAAGATTCTCAATTGGACTTTGATTAGGCCATTCTATACTAGGATTCTCCTGTATTTAGCTCAATCCAACTTCCCAGAAACACCAACCAGATTCTGTGTATAAAACGAAGCAAAGCATTGCTGCAGAAATATGGTGCCACCACTATGTTTCGCTATGCAGATTGTTCGTCTGGGGTGATATGCAGTGTTTTTGCGACACACTGCATTGTGTTTGCTGGCCCAAAAAAAACAAAACCTTCAAATTTGGTCTCATCTGCCCAGGGCACCTTATTCAACATGTCTTCAATTTTAGGTGGGTTTCTTTCAGCAATGGATTTCTTCTACTCATCCATAAAGGACAGATTTGTGCAGTGCATGAAAAATAGTAAATAGCTTCTCTCAATTCAGCTGTGGTTTGTTGCAGCTCCAATTACAGTGGGCTTCTTTGGTGCTTCATGGATGATTGCCTTGTTTTCCTTGCCTGATATTGTTCTTTGGGTGAACAATAATGTCTTGGTAGGTTTTTAAATATGCCAAACTCTTTCCATTTTCAGATGAAAACTCTTATCCTGTGTACATTTTGGGGTATTGTTTTCATAACCTAAGCCTACTTCAAACCTCTTTAAAAATATATCCCTAACCTGTCTGCTGTGTTTGTTGGTCTTCCTAAAGGTCTTTGGTCACAAATATTTTCTAAAGAACATCTGAAGTCATCATAGAACATCTTTATTTATTCTGGGATTTATTAATACTAAGGTGGACTCTGTTTGCCAATTAGGCAACATTTGAAGGTGATTGACAGTATCAAACTTCATTTACGTGTGTCAAAGTAAAGGGAGCTAAAGAGAATTGTATGTCATACCTTTCTGATGTCTAAATGTCAAAACTATGTTTTCCATTAGCTGCTCAGTTATGTACCACTTTGTGTCATTCTTTGACATAAAATCTTAATAAATTAAATTTAAGTTTGTGGTTGTAACATGACAAATTGGGAAAAAAATCAAGTGATATTTTGAATGTTATGTTAAAATGGGAAATAAATAAGAGACCCTGATGCAGTCTGCTGTAGTCCACTATTTAAAACAAAAGAAGTACTTGTGTCTGTATGTGTATATGTCAGCTTGGCAGCATCATGTTTGTCCATGTCTGCAAGCCTTTGTGCAAACTTCTGCTGTGTCTGCTGGTGTGTGACGTACCAGGGTTTTGTACTCGATCTGCTGGCGGATGAGCTTGTCTTCGCTCAGGGAGTAGCGGGCCTCTCCGGTGATGGCGTCAATGGGCCCCTTTTCCATCTGCTGCTTGATGGCGCAGTACAGCATGAACAGCGGCTCCCCTGCACACTCCTGTGAACGCAAACACGCGCACACAGACAGACAAACCCACAGTTTCACACATGACAGAGCACCACGGCATGAACCCCCCCAAAAATGAAACCTCACTTGACTGAAAACACAAACTGCATAATCACATGTTTAATATGGAGGTTTTATTGAAAAGATACAAAGAATGGATTTGTATGTGCATATATAAACCCCTCCTCACATTTGTCGGTGCACTAACCTTGAGGAATTTGTGAAGGAGAAAGGCGAACCAGTTTGTGAGCATCTTCTCGGCAACAGACTCTGTTCTGAAATTACATAAAACGGGATCAAAACAAAATTTAATTTTCATCTGCCTCTCGATAAGCCAAAACCTTTTTGAAGACAAGAGACCTCCATAATTCATGAGGTTGTGAGAAAAACCTAAGGGAGCTATATCTGACATCTTGGCTATGGAGCAGCCCACCTTTGGTTTTGCTTGTATACTGCCTACAACCCCATGGTCACAGTGAGAGAGCAGAGCAAAGCAAACAGGGGGCATCTTTGTACGAGTGTGTGTTTGTGTATGTGTGAGACACGGAGCACGACGCGTGCAGTTGATTATTCATGTGCAGTTCAACACAGCGGGACATCAGCAGCTGTGACAAGCCTCAGCTGTTGAGAGAGACGAGAGCTGTCACAGCCAGGTAACGCCTGATCGCAGCCAAAACGATCTCTTCTCCTCTCATTTCCTCCCTTTCTCCTCCCCACCTCTACTGCCCTTCCCAGTCAATCACACATGGAGGTACAGGCTGCTGCTGGGCTTGATTGGGCAAGAAAAAAAACTAAACACAAGAGTGCGATGACCTCCGACTATTTCTACCACACTGCATGCAACAAACCTCTGTAGCCTGTTATAATTTCTGCTCATATTTTGCTCTAAATGCCAGACAAATATCTCTACTTCTGCCTCATTAGCAACATCATGAATCACAAGAGAACAGGAGTTAGATAAAAAAAATACAACTATTAATGAGCAAGAAGCTTAGATGAAAGGGTTTATTATATTCACACAAAGTAGATGAGGTGAATAGCAAAATGAGCTGTTGACTCATCTTGTAAAAAGGCTTTAAGTTCTGGGGTATCGCTGAATGGACAATTAATTACCTGCAACAACAACCTTATCTTGATGTTGATTGAAATCCTCATGAAGGATTTGATTAACAAAAAGAACAACAACTCAGTCATCGTTATGTTAATTTATTACCTAATTTTGAGAAACACAAATGGGGGAAAGTTTGTGGTGAATATGTAAGTTTAGATGTACCAAATTCAGTGATTTATGCACTAAAGGGAAAAATTATATGGACAAGGGCTACACCATATGCAGGACTTCCATCCATCCATTGTCTATACCCACTTATCCCTGTAGAGTCGCGAGGGGGTGATGCTTATTGTCAACGATCATTGGGCAAGGGACAGGTTCCCAGTCCATCACAACCTAGGACTTTCTTGCTGCAAGGTAACAGTGCCATTAAGTGCGCCACCCTGCAGCCCCATATGCAGGACATGTAATACTAAGATCCATATATGGTTCTACCAGGAAGTACTGACATAATTGATTTATAATCATATAATAGCCTAATAATTAATCTGAATGGAGTGCCTAAAGATTCCGACCCCTTGTGTGGTAAGTATAAAATATGGGTAATTGAATCATCATTTACCGTTAAAGTCACATTTAAAGTACTAATACACTGCAAAAACATTTCACAAAAGTATATAGATGTTACAGGTATGATTAGCTTATTTTAAACTAATGACTGTTCAAATTAAAGACAGATTATTTCCAGAATGAAGTCCCAACCCAAAAATAATTTTCTTGCTACTTTTATGAGATGTAGTTTGGATAAGATAATTGTGAAAAATACAGTCATGAAATGAGCTTCAACTATCGGTTTTATAACCTTAGAACTCTGCAGATGAGTATATACATATATACACCTTGGTACTTTAACAGCAGTATGCTCCTGGTTGCATCTCTCTTTCGGAGTGAAGTTTAGAAGTAGACCTTCAGAGAGAAAATTAAGATTCACTCCTAAACAGTGAAAGACACCACCCCTGGAATTAGTTAATGACAACACCACTAGGAAAATAAGCAGTATACCCCCCCCCCCCAAAAAAAACAGAAATGTTTATTTTAGATTGTCTTTGTATTAGACAAACAACACAACTGAGCTAAAGAAGACACCAAAAGACTGGGTTTCATGAGCATACAAGCAAAAAAAAAAAAAAAAGTAAATACTACATAGCTTGAGATCAAAACAGGATTTATGCTAGCATATAGTCCAAACCAAAAGTACTGCTATGTGTTCCCCTTGCTTGAATGCAACTGAAGCATTTAAGAAGCACAATATAACAAGGCATCATAAAGTGCATCTGCAGTGTTTAAGACCATGACGGTTTGTGATTGCCACCTGCGGTTGCAAGTGATCCCTGCCACAAAGCTCTGTATGTGATCGCTGCTAATTTCAGTGACAATACATTAAAAAAGTCCCCTTTATGCAACAGTAAATTAATGTGATTACTCTGGTGGATATGACGGAGGACGCGGCGCTGACCTGAGGATTACCATGAATCGAAGCAGCTAGGTATTAAAGGAAGGTTAGAAGGCTTCCATACACTCAACAAGGCTGGAGATGATTATACCTGTAGCGAGATTACTACTATTATTGGAGATAATTGCGTTAAGTCATGTTTAAGGTCTATAAGCAGGAATCTAGACCTGAGGCAAAAGCACCAGAAGGATTGAAGGAGTCAGGGAGGTCACATCAGCTAACAGTGTCAGTCATTCTCTGTTTCTCATTAAAACAGGAAAGATTAAGGATTTTCGTCTTTTTTAATTGAAATCATGAATTTCTTTTCAATGTCAGCTGCACAAGTGTAAAGCTGAGGTTATACAGTATTTTGTTTTGAATGATGTGTGGCTCTCTGAGCTTTGATGATGTCTCCCACAGCCGGAGGCTATTCCTCTGAACAAGTCTGCTGGCCAGTCTATTGGCAGCTTGCTAAGAGAGGAACTGGATGACAGCCCATTAAGTGTGATGTTTCAGCAGGGGGGTTGGCTAAGGTTGGCTGGAAGTGATGTAGATAAGTTCAACCAGTTTAGCATACAGGATAAGAGAAAAAAACACACTCCTCATAGGCTGGAAGGTGCAAACATATTTCTTTCTTTTGCCAGTCAAATGCACTTATGCCCATTATGGGCATCAATTGTATATTCATTTTACATGTACATCAATTTATTTAAAATAGATTTTTTTCAGAACTAAAGAATTAGACGCACACATACAGACTAAAATATCTAGCATGTGCATGTAGACAGCTGCACATTTCAGCTGGTTAAATGTGTTGATTTCGGTGAACTGGCTTGTTTTAGGGCATGCTCATGTAAAACTTGCTTCACTGTGGACAGTAATTCTAGAATAACAGCAGTTCCCAATATTGGCATGTTTAAGCCTTGGTGGTTCCTGAGCTGTTCCTGAACATCCTAAAGAATATTCTTTTATATCAGCGTGATAGTTTGGGTCAGATACATTTAACTTGGATATAATTGGGTGTAAAACCGGACACTGATTAAACACACGAATCAAAATTGTTTTTTGTTTCGGCTTGACCTTTAGACTATGCTTAAAAGCCAAGTCTGTGCTGGGAAATCAAACAATTTAAACCTATTATTACTATTTTTAAGCAGAGTGGTCAAACATCCATCCCCAACAAAATGTATAGTTTTTGTGTGTTTCTCTATAAAAACTTTTAATCAAATATTATTAGGTTATATGTATAATTCTATACTGTATGTATATTTTAACTTTGTGTGGATTAGAAAAAATCTACAATAAACACTTCACTAGAACTGTATATTAATTTATAAACACACAGGTAAGAGTATTTAGGAATGGACAAAGAAAGACATAAAAAGAATTCACAAGACCAGTATTCTGCACAATAACGCTCTGCACAATAAAACGTCTCAGTTTGAAAACATATGAAGGAGCCATTAGAGCCTTGGGCTGTGTTTTCATGCTGAACACGCCTTAATTTATTGTGAATCTTTCTGGACAATGCCCTAAATCCCTCTGTAATCGCCCTCCTTCCTCTACAAGGATTTACCCCCCACCCTTCACTGCCATGCTTACTGTGCAGCCCCCTCCCATTCCTGCTTTTATGAGACTTGCGTGTGTTAGAAGTTAATGGAACCTATTAAGCATTTTAATAAGCTCAGCAAGTCTCGAAGAAGGAAGTCAAATAAAGCCTTTTGTGCGGGGGCTGCGCTGACTCCCCCTTAATATCTCTTCTCTTGAATGTCGGCAGGGAGAAGCACTTTGTTCTCCTTCTTCTCCTCTCCTTCTTGTCCTGCTCATTTTCCTCCGCTTTCTTCTCTCTGTTAATTGAGTTTCATTAATGAACATCGGGATTTCATTATACCACAAAGTGTTTAAGAGCAGACCCCATCTCGGATTTCCTAATGGTTGTGAGGGTACATGGGTGGATATTTTAGCAGCCACTGAAATGTCTTTCAATGAAACTAATGCTAAACACAATACTCCAGCTCTGAATAATGCTGTACACCACTGCTCTGCATGGGCGTAAATCTCATTATGGAAATGCTGAGAAGTAAAATAAGACAAGATTAAAGAGTCTCAAGGTGATAGATGAAATGTTTTGTTGTTTCATTTAAAGAACATTAAGAGCAAGACAAATAAACTGGTTTAGGAGTGACAAAAGTTAGGACGATGGAGATAATGGAGAAAAGACTATTCTGGTATGTTTTTTTACTTGGGGTTGTAAGTGATAAGCAGAAAAAAAGCCGGTTTCAAAACACATGAGGGGAAAGGAGGATTATTTTATGTATAAGCAGAGAAAAGACATAATTTTCAACACAAAATAAAATCCAAACATCATAAGATGCCAGGTGCTGCGTCGATTCTCCCTAATGCAGCAAAGAGTGAAGAAATCAATCACAAAGCTTAGATGATTCTTTCAAAAAGCTTTTAGAAAGACGATAGTGTTTATAAACTAAAATCTATTTTCAACACCCAGAAAGCCTTTGGAATCTTTAAATACCACAAGAAAGTGGAGTTTCCCTGAAAAAAAAAACACTTCAGGGAAGGTAGGAAGGATGTTATTTAACTTAATGGACAAGTAGTTTCATATCGTTGCTGTGTAAATGTAAGATACAGCAAACGCTACTGATGTATTTCCACTGGTTTGATATTCTGGATTGAGTATATGGGGTGAAACACTAAGCAGATACAGTATGCAGTAACACAAACGCATACTGTGTAACTATTTAAATTACTTCTGGAAAACCAATGATTTCTTTTTCAACCTGCTCATTCATCCGCTTTAAAATTATCAGATGTACTTCCACAGTTTGCTGAAACTCTATGAGAGAAGAAAGGTAATTTTACTAATCAAATATATCATACTTGGCAAACCCTTTCAACTTTTTTACATTGTGTGTTGTTAGCCCCACAAATTTTAATGTACTTTATTTGGATTTTATGCCTTAGGGTAACACAAAATAGCACATAATTGTGAAGTGTAAGAAAATCAATTAATGGTTTTCAGAATTTTGTTATAAAAATTTGACTTTGTTTTAGCCCCGTTTAATCAGATATCCCTAAATATAATCAAGTATAACAATGTGCCTTAAAATTTTTTATTCTTTAATAGAGTTCATGTGTGTAGTAATCTCAGTGTGAATGCAGCTGTTTGATACAATGCATGTCTGCATTTATTCAAATCCTGTCTTCTTCTTTGTAAAAACACTGTATACAGCTGTACAAGCAAAGTGTAACCATCATCAAATACCTTGTTTGTGTGGATAAATTAGCCAATACAGTTAAAACAAAAGCCATGTAGGAACTAAGCAAACATGTAGAAGAATGTGCTCTGGTCAGATAAAACTCAACTAAACTAACTGGCTATATAAAAAAAATGAAATACGTGAAAAACAAACACTGGACTTGACACTAAATACTGTGGGAATGCTTTTTTAAGCAGATCCAAGGAAGACCAAGTTGTTTGAAATGGATTATGATCATAAACATTTGCCCAGAAATACAATAAAATGATTTTAGATCAATGTATGTTCATGTGTTAGAATGGTCTAGTCAAAGTCTAGACCTAAATCCAACTGAGAATTTGTGACAAGACAAGACTCACAGATGCTCTCTGTCGAATTAGAGCTTGACTTGTTTTGCAAACAATAGACTGAAATTTCAGTCCCCATATGTACAGTATAAAGATAACAGAGGCATATCTTAAAGGATCTGCAGCTGTGAATGGAGCAAAAGCGGGTTGTAAAGCGCATTGACTCAGGGGTGCTAAACACAGAAGTGCCACATTTTACAGATTTTTATGTGTAAAACCTCCTAAACTCCCAATTTCATTTGTTTCATTATTGTTTTATCATTTTCATTTCGCTTTGCAATTATGTGCTACATTGTGTTGGTCTACTCCATAAATTCCTTACAAAATACATCGAAATATGTAAATGTGATGTGATAAATTCTGCAAAACGCTGTCTGCTGATCGGAAACCTTCCACTCACAACAGATGTTTTTATATGTACAGTTAATCTAACCTTACCCCAAAACATAGCAACAGATAATTAAATTACATTTCTTGCTGTTCTTTATAAAGATTAATTCACATTTATATATCATTACAGCACACACCTGTTAGCGGTTCAGCAGTAAAAACTTTTAGAAAATATGTTCCATTAGTAAAACAAGGTAATATGCGAGGGGAGCACAAAGAAGGTATTTTGAAATTAGAGATGTCGATCACCAGCACCAAGTTGCATTGAAAATGTTCGAATAGTAACAATTAAAAATGTTTCTGACCTGATTTCCTTCTGTTGTTGAACCTGACCTGTCCTCACTATGATTTCAGTCCCCCCCCCCCCCCTTTGCCATCCTGTAATTATTCTATATTGATAGCATATATTAGTGTAACATCCAACTAAACCTCAGAGTGATGGAGAAGGTGCAGAGCTCGACTGGTGAGTCAGTCTAGCCCACTTATGCGCCCTGTATATATTCTGTCTGTGCTCTCACATCTCAATGTGAAGCATTTCTCTACCAGTTAGAAACCTCATTAAAAAGTATACGCAGTTATCTCTTTATTTTTAGGTGTCTGCCAATAAAAATATGTTGGTTTTAATTTATATTGACAGATGAATTTAATTCAATTGTATTCCAATTTTCCAATCGCTAAGGTACAAAAGAAAATGTAATCAACAACCTAATAAGCTGTTGTTAACCAAGTCAGATATATATGCTTATAATGAGAGTATCTGGTGACATATTACATCACTACGATAAACATGGGGACAGCAGCTATATATTAACCCAGTTTTTAAAATGTTGGCCAAAATTTCTTTTCATTTAGAGAAATTCAGAACGGCGAATAACTGTCACGAGGTGTGTGGAGAATGGACCCAAACGCACTGGCTGAAGGAAGGTGCAGGATGTTTATTATTGTGAAGTTGTGGTGATGATGATGATGATGAAGACACTGGACATCGGGCAGGGAAGGAAGACAGCGGGAAGAATGACACACCATGGGGATTGACAAATACTGACTACTACTAAGGATGATCCGGCCGGGAGTGAAAGGAAGTGAGGGGTCTTAAAGGCAGGAGGTGAGTAGGATCAGGTGTGGATGATGAGACAGACAGGTGAAGACAATAAGGCAGGAATAGGGCAGCGTGACAGGACCCCCCCCTTTAAAGGTGGATTCCAGACACCGTGGAGAGAGTGAAAAAGAAAGGGAAGAGAAAAAAAACAAGCACCCTTGCCAGGGTGGGTGGAGGGGGCCCACGGAAGGAGGGCCCCGAGTCTCTTTGGGTACGCCCCTGGAAGTCTGGCGGACGGCCCCGGTGGCGGCCCCTGAGGACCTGGAGGTCGGGCGGACGGCCCCGGCGGTGTCCTCTGGCTGGACGGAGGTCGGGCGGACGGCCCCGTCCGCATCCTCTGGCTGGACGGCGGTCGGGCGGACGGCCCCGGCGGCGTCCTCTGGCTGGACGGAGGTCGGGCGGACGGCCCTTAGGTCCTCTTCTGAGGGTCAGGTAGCGCCAAAGATGCCTGGCCGGTAAAGGTCGGCCGAGACAAAGAGGTTCTGGAGGCTCGGACGCCTCCTGAGACGGAGGTTCAGACAGACAGGTGAAGACAATAAGGCAGGAATAGGGCAGCGTGACAATAACAAGGCTTCGATTTTTTAAACGTTGTTTTAAATGGCAGGTAATACTAAATTTCTTTAGTGTCAGAGGCCAAAAAATACAACTAAGAAATATCCTTCTATGGCAACTATTTGAATATTTAGTTAAATACTTTTTTGCATGTTTGCCTGAAACGTAACTTTATTTCTTGGTTTTTACCTAAACAGCTCTATGCTAGCTACAGTAGCCGACACGTTTGCCTCTAGATTAACAGGCCTGTCCCATTAGGATTTATGTAGACCTAGTGAATTGTGAAGGTCAATAGAAATATAAAACTACAGAAAGCTTAAATTCCACATACATATGATGATGCTGTTTTTGAAAATCCACCTTATATTTTTAAAGGCAACTACAGTTGTTTCTCTTTTTGGGTAGCTACATCAGGACCCTAATTTTGTGAACTCATCAACGATGTCACAAAATAACCCACAACATCTAATACCTTGTTTCCACAGAGTGTTAAGGTGTGAGTCGGTACGCTATTTTGTTTTTTTCAATTGTAAAAGTGGCCCATAAAAAGGTGCGTACCGTACAGTTGTAGGTCCATAGGCCAATGGTACGGTATGGTCATGGCAAAACTACTAGCATCACAGAACACAGTCCTTTGATTATGGGGACAGAAAAAAGTCACTGCTTGCGACAAGCACGAGACATAAACACCAGAGTGCTTTTGTTTCATCGCACCTCATTGTACATAGACTGTTTCTCCTCACCGCACAAAGCCTACTCGTTAACACTGTGGTAAGGTTTGTGTAAAGAAGAACCGAAAACCAAGCATGAAAAGGAAGACCAACTTTCTTGACTCCATTGTTATTATTGTTTATAGTGTCACATATTGTCGTCAAACTAGTCTGAGGTTTAACCCCACCACCCAACTGGTGGTGGAAAAGAGGCATTAGGCATTGCAAGTCTTACATAGTTCAGTAAAACTCAGAGTTTGAATCGTCTTCCCTTTCTCGAGAAAGAGACATGGAAAAATAGCATCCATTGGAGAGTTTAAGGCGAAAGGTACTGATGCCCAAAAAGAACATAAAAGTCTCTCTTATATTTGTTGAAAAAAAAAAACTGATTATACCAATGACCAGCAGAAGACACATATTTTCTTTTGTGGATGGATTAGGCAACACCACCACTTTCAGAAAATGTGCATCCTGTTACATCAAGTGTAAATGTAACAGCATTTCAGACAACCAACATTGTTAAACCATCATGGAGGGAGTGTGATGGTCTGTTGTTGCTTGGAGGCTTCATAAATTTTGTTCTATACTAAACAATCTTGAGGCACCTATCCTGAGGCAAAGAACTTCTTTGGCTATCAATTTATGACCTTAGGCTGAAGGACATTTAGGTTATTAGGCAGCACAATAATCCAAACCACACCAGCAAGTCCAACTCTAAATTGCATATAGAAAGCTTTGGAGTAGATTAGTGAAAGTCGAGACTAAAATCCGATTGTGATGCTGTGACAACTGGCATAAGATCCCGGTATTGCTTGAAAAACCTCAAATGGGGCAGAAATAAAGCAATTATGCAAAGCAGAGTGAAGTGAAACTGCTTGATGGCTGCCGTTGCTACCAAGGGTGGCATAACTAGCAATTACATTTATGGGACAATTTCTTTTTCACACAGGTTGGTTTGGGTAGCTTTTCTTCCTTAATAAATTAAAGTCATCATTTGAAAACAGCATTTTGTACCCACTCAGGTTATGTTTGGTGTTAAAATTTGTTTGATTATCTCACACACGCAAGTGTGACTAAAAAAGGCAAAAAAAAGAAGTCATACAAAGAAACTGAACAGGGTTTAAATTAATATTTCACTCCAGTATATACATAAAGGTGAAAACTAACAAACTAACAAGCAAGCATGAACTGATGACACCATCAGTTTGATTATCATCACAAATTAGTGTGTTTATGTGCTGGTTAAATGTGTGTTCATCAGTTGTCTAGCTCGACAGTTGGCTTTACTCTAAATAAGCGATAAAGACGGCAACAACAGCAAAGAGCCGTGTCAAATTAGTAATCCCTTAAATTCCCCACATAAAATGAGAGATATGTAAAAACTGCAGGACATGTGCCCCTCCAGGCAGTAATAGAACAAACCTGGGGATTATGTACCACTGTGTTTCTAATGAGATGAGATAATGAAAACTAAGAGGTGACGTGGGGTCCTGCTGTCATTTGAAATACGTATCTGGGTCTTTTGAAGCTATGCTGCTTTCATTCACCCCTTCTGTTTCCAAGCAATGGTTTTTGCCTGGGAGCTATTTGCTGTTATTGTTGATTTATCAAATATAGACAATAAAGGAACATTAGAATAAACATGCTGTCTAGAACTATAGCATCTGCCTGCTGTTACTGTCTCAGATTGTTAGTCATGTAAACATAATCCAAATCAAACCTAACAGTTGGGCTTTTCAAGTTGGTACACACTTGGTGCATATCTTTTAAGCTGACGGTTGTTTGCCCGTCCTTTCCCATCTACAGAGTTAACAAAAGCAGCTGAGGACACATAGAAAAGGACTTGGTAGGTGTTTAAAATTTTAATATATCTTCCAAACTCCCGAGCAGCACAATGTATGCTGGATACACAAAGAGAGAGAGAGAGAGGGAGAAAAAAGTTAGGTTGAACTACATCTGAATGTTTCATAAGGAGACCGAGCCTGGAGCATAAGTGAGACTGGCATTAAGAGCGAGCAGTGGGAAAGACAGAAACAGAGAAAATGTAGAGAATTCAGATGTTTTCTCTGATGTGAATATTACATGTCATTTATCTCGGCAAACTGAAGATGTACAATAGCTCTTATTACAAGCCCTTTTCTGCAAAATGTCTCTCCTCGGGAAAATCAGAATGCATTAAGGAAAAAGGGTAAGGGACATGCAACTCTAAATGAGTCCTCATCTGTCTGTCAATACGGATCAACATCCTCCTGCTGCTCTGCACTTTTTCACATGGTTTTAAATGAGGACTCCACATTTGGTGTCTGCACAACTAACCCCACATGAGGCAGGATCCACAGTAATCCCATGTGTGTTCGTTTTTGTCTAATTTCAACTTCAGAAATACAAACAGTATTACAACGGATTAAAAGCACTTAATAATTATAATAGCATATGAAAACAAAGAGCCTTTTATTTATTTTTGTTCCTTATCTTAATTGATTGCGTTACCTTCTAGAACTAAAGTCAGAATGAAAACAGAAATGAATAGAATAGCTTTTTCTTTGTTCACTTTAGTGCCTTTGAAGGTGATGTTTTCTGTGAATCTATCTAATAAAGTGTAATAGATAAACAACCTAATCAAGCTTTTATATAAAGCAAATCGATGTCAGTTACCTGCGCAGCAGCAGTTTGGGATGGTTCTTGCTCTCCAGGTTGCGGTCGATCAGGTCAGACAGCAGGTGTTTGAGAACATCAGTGGCGTACTCCAGACGGCCCTGCAAAGCCGTCATGATGAGTGAAGCCACATTGCCGCGGTCCCTCATTGAGAACGAACGCTGCATCTCAAGCGTTCGTATGAAGGTGAGCAGGAACACTTTGTTGTTGATGAGCTGACCAAACAGCTTCAGGGCCTTCTCCACGTTCTGCTGGCCATTTCCAGACACCTGAAGAGGAAGGAGGCAAAATAACATGTGTAGAGGTTAATGAGAACACTTAATTTGCCCATTTTTATTCATGATAAAACAACATTTTGTCAACTATTGTGCTCTTCAAGAGTTATTTTGACCTTGACTTAGACAAAACATTTCTCTGAAGGCATCAATATCATTACTTATATTTCTCTTCATGCAGAGAGACTCTCAATCATTGTGGGTAACTGAGAAGTTCCTAATCAATTATTGACCACAGTCCATTTAAACAGCATTGTGCCTTGACAAAGGCATTTCATTTTCAGTCAAATGTCATGCTTTCAAGAAATCAATCTGCAAATCAAAACACCTTTTTTTCAGGATAAATAATTTGGTCCCTCTGATAACGAAGTCGGGTTTATTTCAAGAGAGCTAGATTTCTAAATGATTTATCATACTAAATTGTAACATTTTTCTTGTGTTTTACATGTTGAATTTTGTTGATTTAGTTATTAAGCGCTATTTTCATGTTTGTTATTCTTTCCAATAGAAAGTTCCTAGCTAGTCCAGTCACGTACAGTGAGATTCATTACTGGTGAGGCACCGACTCCTCTGGAGTCGAATGTTTAAATATATTAAACCAAAAACAGACGTTTATATTTTAATTTTGACCTTAATTGAAACATTTAGTTGTTTTAATTTTTTTTTTAATTTTTTCATTCTGTTCAACATATGATAGCAAGAAAGTAAAAGAATATTTAATATATCATATTATTTATTAACACTAAAAATCATGTATAATCTTTCTGGCCTGTACATGAAGTCTGCATGCCTATCCTCCTCCACAACTATCTCCATGGCTCTGTAGTAAAATTTACCCTTCTTTGCCTTGATTTTTAAAATCTGGCGTCTTAAATATAGATGATCACCAAGGAGGACAGTTGTCCTTGAAATGTCCTGTTACGACAATATTTGTTGTATTTTTCCAATTGTTTTCAGTCTTCTCAATGCATAGAAGAGGAGCCTCTGTTGCCAATTGTACTTATGGGACTCAGCACTGCCCCCTATCAGTGCTGCAAGGTAGTTTCTGGTTCATCCTGCACATTTTTAAAGTGCATGTATGGCTGATCAGAAAGACTAAATATGTCACACATTCACAAAATATAATAGACTGTGGAACGCCAACATGTGTAGTCCATGTGTAATCAAACACGTCTATTAGCGATATGAAGAGAGACAGCAATGGACATGTGGCAAGTGCCTGCTTAATTCACTGTGCGACACAATGCCACCAGCCTCACCCCACCTTTTTTCCATGTATTTAAACAGGCCATGTATAAATTCCATGAGTTTCACAATAAATCTTGAAATCATACGGGAAAAAAAACATATTTAGAAAACAGTTAAGTGGACAAAACAATTCTCTTTTATCATTGTTAGTACCAATTTTACTTGTCATAAGGAGAGGTGAGGCACTGCCACACCTGCCTCCACTGACTGCACGTCACTGAGCAAGTCGCTATTAATAGCCACTGATACCAAGCCTGGCACTGCAGGACGTTTCTTCCTCTTGTACTTTCAACATGATTGTTGGTGGGATTACAACAAAGTCAATGATTTGATGAAGTCAGCTTTGTGCTAAACTGGACTGAACTGGACTGTGTCTATTTGTTCTATTTGTATCTAAATCTGACTATGTGATTGTGTTAAACAAGTAAGCTGGATTGAATTGGATAGTATATATTTTATATTGACACTAAAGGAAATAGGGTATTAATTCTTTATATTATTTTATGTCAAGATACCCATCAACTCGTTAAAGAAAGAGTTAATACAAGGTATCCTTGGTTCAATTTCTTCGATCGCCACTTCACAAATGTTGATCTAAAAATAAGATGTTGGTAAGGATTGCGGACCTCCTTACAGTGTCCTTATCTAAACACAGTGCATCCCACAAAATTAAATCCGGAAAATAACGGAAAAGTAAAGTCATTTCCCAGCCCTGCCATCGCCTTGTGAAAAGGAGCAAAAAGTCTTAAATGGACAGTTTTTATCTCAGTGGAAGAGTCCACACTCCTGCTTGAGGAGTGGGAATTATATACTTCATTACCCCTAATACTGCAGCCACTGGTGGATGAAATAGCAATGTGCTGGGACCCTGTTTTCCATGAGGGAGCCTTCATGTGAGGTATATGTGTGTATTCAGGCCAGCATGACTGACTAAGCATGCGTGTCAGACCACAGAGTAGGAAGCATAACTAGCAGACTGGTATCCTTTTCTCCCACTGAGCAATTTTGTGGTTATGGAGGTTACGCTACAGCAGGGATGGTGACATGAGATGCACTACTCAGCTCTTCTTGTTTCTTTTAACCTTACTCTAACCCTCCTTTGCCTATTCTTAAATGCATTATCTGCCTTTGTGTCTCAGTCATCTTTCTTTCTATTTCTTTTTCTATTTTGCTTCATCTCCACAGTTTGTTACCTCCAGTTCTCTCAGGACGGGATGATCCTCAATGCCGGGAAAGAGGACTCTCATGGCATATGTTCTGTAGTCCAGATGGGGGATACCGGCTCTGTCGAGGTCACTGGTAAGCTCATTGATGTCTGTCTGCAACTCTGCAAAGGCTGGAAGAGAAAAAAAAAACAAAAAACAGAAGATAGACCAGTTGGAGGGAATACATGAGAAATGATTCTTAGAAATAAAACTGCTCCTTAATCCCCAAGGTCCAAATAAGAGAATCCTCCTTATCTTTATGGTGTTTACTGCCCGCATGATGAGGATGACAGAAAGCTCAAGATCATCCTCACGTCAGAGGATCTCATCTTTTCACATCTCTCTCTTAAAAAAGAAACACACACTCTCTCTTTCACAAACACACACACACATTTATGCCCATTTTTCTTGCTCTTTTTTATCTCCCAGCCGTTAAATTGGCAGTAGCAAAGGCCCCAAAGATTGTGTCATCTCAGTGTGAGGCTGCAGGTGAGCACCAGTTAATTGGCTCCATCCTGACTCAGTCTTGTTGAGGCCCACGGCTCTGTTGCTTGCCTGGGCTGCCCTTGGGGAGCCTCCCTGCTTGTAGCCTATCACACAAACAGCAGCGGTCCCTAAACACCCTTCACTAAACCCTGCTATACAATCTTAGTCCTGGTCTCCTGGCCTCACAGTACCCCTGCGACTTGCAGTGGAAACCGGGCACCTATCTAAATCCAGCCTGCAAGGCAGGACTCTCCTGGTCGCTGCTAATGGTTAAAACATTAATCTTCTCCTTTCCCAAGGCTGCCGGTGTGATCCTCTGTTTGCCTACTCTGTATCTAGCTGCCTGTCATTTGACAATTGCCCACATTTTTTTTTCACAGCTTAATAACACTGGGAGAGCTGATCAGGGGGCGGCTGGAGGGGATGACTAACAAGGTCCTCTCTGGCTGATCAAATCCTCTGAAGAGTGTAAGACATTGAGGTAATTTTTGCCATTTTAATGACTGACTATACTGACCCGTCGATCACTGAATGTTTTGTGCTGGTTAAAAGTGATAACTAGAGGTCAGGCTGAGGTGATTATGAGTGTTCACTCTGTGCAAAATGTCAAAGTTCAGATTAACCACTGGAACCTCTATTTATCCTTAAACACAAGGGAGTGATGAGAGTGTTAGAAGGAATTACTCTACTGATAAAATAGATTATCGGATATTAATTTCCGAGTAAGGTATAAATTTATTTCCAAAAGTCAGAGGCCCACATTGTGTGGCTAAGATGATTGGATCGAAATTTCATGAGAATTTTTCGTGCTGTCCGTAGAAATACTTTATACCTAGCCTTCAGCATACATAGAAAACAATACTGTGATACCATGGTTTAAAAAATATATTAGTCCAGTTCTTTAGGTGAAGCTTCTCCTCCTGGAGAACCCTCACTAGATGATAAATATTTATCAGTCAGTTTGTGATTAGGCCTGTACACAGTTTTCAGAATATAACATTCTGAATGCTACTGTCTAAATTTATTACTTGATGGGTCGCGTGCAGTGGTAACTAACTAAATCTGCTGAAATAAATAACCAGGATGACTCAATGGCCTAGATTTGGAGATATTTTAACGGCATTAATTTATGGACACAGACCGGCAGTAAATTACGTAGTGTATATTATGCTTGAATACACATTTGTGCTTGTTATGTGATTACACTATCATCAATGGAAATGCGCTCCTCAGCACCATTCACTTGCATATGTTATAGAACAGGCAGTTAAATCGTGGTGTATAATTAGATTATCAAGGCCTAAAAGGTCCATGAGCATTCTCATTTGAAAACCAGGCTTGCACTCTGTCTGTGTGCAGGCTGTGCTGCTCTGACACCAACCTTCTTTGCACTCCAAAGCAACGCGGGACTCTAAGTTGTCCATTTGCATCTGCAGGCGCTTCAGGGTGAGATCGTTCTCACGTGACTTCCGCTTGTAGGCGATGAGTACGAGGATGACGATGATGAGGAGGAGACCTCCACCTGCTGCGATGCTAACAATGGCCGGGAGGGTCAGGAGGCTGTCGGACATGATGTGCACCGCTCCGGGAGATACGTGGAGTCCTCCGACTTGAACCTGCCAGAGAAGATGTAAACAATTAAAAACTATAATATTAAAACAGATATTTTTTTCTTGCGTCTTGACGAAATGTAAATGTTTTTTTAAATTTGCCTTACACCACATGGAGATCGCCAAGCAGCAACCCTAATTATGCTAAAACCAAAGTTAATATTCTTGACTTACATTGATGCTAAGTGTAAACACATGGCTACCTGGATGCTGCTGTTGAGAGGGGATTAGTGTGGGGCATGCACTCAATAACTGAGCAGGCAAGTAAAAAATAATTGCTAAGGTTTTAGGCAGAACTTTTTGACAGCCAGAGCTGCCCTCCCTTTTGACCCCATTCCCGCAGCAGAATGAGCAATGATGAGAACACAAATAATAGAGTGTAAAGGCCAGGGACTGAGGAAATAATACAAATATGGGGATAAATGGAAAGTGAGGGTCAAAGAAATATACAAACATGGAAAGTCAAAGCAGAAGCACAGAGAGGGAAACACAGCAATACTGACCACGACTTTGTATTGGCCGGTGAGGTTGGGTGGCTCACACAGTAGTTGGCTCTCAGACACAGTGACAGAGCAGGGAGTCTCGCCTATCAATACAGTGTAGTTAAGCTTCGCCCCCCCAGATGCTGGGGGAATCAGGTTTCTGCCCTGTAGACATACAGGGATAGATAGAGAGGATACACTCAGACACACAAAGAGTTCAGAAGAAAACAAAATCACAGCTTTTATAAGGAAAAAAAAGCCAATCTGCCATCTAATTACATTCCACAGGTTTGGTCGCAGCTGGTGCAAAGTATGGTTTTTAGATCTGACATTGTTTGATGTTTCACAGCACAGCAACAGCTGATGATCGAGACAAATGACTTAACCATACCGCTTAATAAATTCTGTTAACCTCCAAAAATAACAAAAAATTATCATGAAAATTAGCTGCCACAACCGGTTAAAATAAAAATGACAAATTTTTTTGGGATAAAGATAAATGATTTGCAGTGCCTTTCAACTATCTTCCTCTGTGAGCCACAGGGCCATTTTTCTTGGCAAAAGATTTAAGATTGGATGGAGTCTTTCTGCAATGTCTCAATAGGTTTTAGGTCTGAACTTTAACTGGGCCGTTCTACCATGCTTTGGTGTATAAGATTGTAGCTCTTGCTGTGCGTTTAGGGTTCCTGCTCAGTCTTCTAACGTCTCCGCAGCTTCTAGAAGATTTTCCAAGTTTGTCTTGTATAAAACTACATCCGATTTTTTTATAAACTCTTAGGGGTATCAGAGTAAAAAGCCGGAGCACATTTTTGAATGCTATGTATTATTTTCCTTCCTTTAACATTTTGCACTACTTAGTTCATCACAAAAAATACAATTGGTCTTATTGAAGTTTTATGACAAGACAAAGATGTGAAAAACTTTCATTTTTGCAATGCACTGTCAATGCAAAGCTATTTTTCTTATACTTTACCTTAAGAATGATTGGTGAACCAGGCTTTTGCTCCAGGACACCGGAGGTGCTGAGGGGTTCAAAGAAAGGGTTTGGGTAGTATATAAGGTTGGTGTTGTTGTAGACCAGCAGCGCCTGGACGTTGTTGAAGATGAAGCCAAACTCGTCCGCGTGTTTCACCGTGTCCAAACCTGGAAGGTACTCTGCCGTGAGGGAAGGAGCAAAGCAGCTCATGGTGGTGCTGTTCAGCACTTTACACACCTAGACGGGGAGGTGGGGTAGGTGTAGAAACAGAGGAGCGGCATCATTCACTTTTTGTCATACAGCATACACATTATGCAACAAAATAGCCAAGAGACCCTGAAATCAAGGTGTGATTTAATCTTCTGCAATGAAGAGACTCTCTTTCTCTGCTTCAACAATAAAAAGCTAAGCCCGATCCTTTCTAAACTCATCTATGTCTAATAACCTAAGCTGTGATCTTAAGTAACACACTTTGTTACTAGTATGGACTCCACGGGCAGCTAACCAGCCTAATAATTGACACATAAAATCCTAACTCTTTTCAGGAAAAAGGATTTACTTGCTGCCATTAAATCCATCTTTATTGTGGAGGAAGCCTCCATAAAACTGGAAATAAATCGCTGCGATTGCCTCACTGTAAAACACTTGAGGACAACATCCACAAAGGATAGAGGCATTGCTCCTTTGTCTCCTCAGGTAAAGCTTGAGCTATGGCTCTTTTATTACTTCTCTTCAGTTTGCGTAGATGTGAGAGCTGCCTTCCATCCATCCTCCCTGGCTCAGCAGCAGAGGGAAAGAGGAGACAGGATTGATTGCAGCACAGCACTCTGCTTGCTGAGTTTTTTAAATCTCCTTTCACTCCCTTCCAGCTCTCTCTCTGGGGAAAAAACTTAATTAGAGCTAAATATCATCAAAGATAGCGAACGGCAGCAACTACCACACCTCCTACCTGTTGTCTGCTGCTGTGGAGAAAGCGAGGGAGATCGATGTAAACTCATCTATGTAAGGTACACCGATTGGATTTTGCCAGCATGAGGTAAGGTGAGCTGCAGGAGCACAGTTGAGGGAAGGAACTGGTATCTTTACAAACTCCCTTTTGAAGACAAACCTAAGAGTTTTCAAGTTTCCTCATGCCCTGAGACCAATACACTGCTAACTAATGATTACCTCAATAGGGAATTAATAAGGCTGGTTGCCAACTCAAGGTAAACAAAGGTTTTAAAATGTTAGTTTCAGAACTAAACAAAAAAAAATATGTTTCTACATTAAAAACTTCTTTAAATGAAATGCAGGAGAAAGATACAAAATAATGATAGTTTCCTGTCTCCAACCACTAAGTGCAGGTGGCTGAAAAAGACTGCAACACATTTACCTCACATAAAAAAAGGTTTGAAAATAATTCTGGTTGTGAAACCCAACTCAGGGTGTGGAAACTACAGAAACATCACTATCATCAATGTTATGTTTTAAAACTACAGCTGGCAAGACACAAGAAGCATGTCTGAGTAGACAGCCGAGCTAATTGTAAAAAACATAACAGTAAAAGGGAAAATATTCTGAGTAATATGTATTGTAAATCTACTACAAAACTTATATGTTTTTTTTATATTTTTGCTTAAGGCCAATAGTTGTAAAACTTTTTAGAGGTAACTTCAGTAAATACCAAGGCTTCCTAAAACCAAAATTTTGACCGTTTTTTAAATAGTATTAGAAGAAATTTTGGACCTTCTATGGTTGCTGAGTTATATCATAAAATAAGACAAAAAAAAGCAACATTATTATCCATTGACATTGCTTGATTGATTGAAGTTGAGAATGTTGAAGTTTGAAGTCAAAATCCCAAGCAAAAAATGTGGGTTTCTCACTAAACTGTTTTAAACATAGAAATTAGGGATAGCAGCAGTAAAGATTGTTCATTTTATAACATTGTTTGAACTTAAAATATTTTGTGATAGTAAGTTTCCATATTAATTTGATATCCATCCATCCATCCATCCATCCATCCATCCATCCTGTCCGACTGACAGAAACAGCCTGTCGAGCATGTTCTGGGTCTTCCTTTGGGTCTCCTTAGGGAGGCATCCAGTAGGCATCCAAACCAGATGCCCGAGCCACCTCAGTTAGTTACCCTCAATATGGAGGAGCAGCGGCTCTATTCTGAGCCCCTCCCAGATGACCGAGCTTTTCACCCTATCCCTAAACGAGAGCCCAGACAGCCTCCGGAGGAAACTCATTCTTGTGGTCACTACCCAGACCTCGTGACTATAGATGAGAGTAGGAACATACACTGACCGATAAATAAAGAGCATCATCTTTTGGCTCAGCTCTCTTCACCATGATGGACCAGTGTGATGAAGACAAAAAAATCATATAATTTGCAAAAAAACAAAGAGCCAATTTTGAGGCCACCAAAATGGATCCCCTCAACACCTTTGGCTGTGCCTAGAAATTCCGTACATAACAGTTATGAACAGAATCAGTGACAAAAGGCAAACTTGGCGGAGTCCAACTCTCACAAGAAACAAGTTTGACTTACTGCTGGTGTTGCAGACCAGCTCTGAAAGGGATCTAGTGGCCTGTATCACATTATGTAATATATATTTTCATTTTTTTTTAAATAAATACTGTGGCAATGTATTTTTATTCAAGGTTAATATGCTGTGGGAATTTCAGGTAATTAGGCATCTTTGAATGTCTTCCACAGGTTTAACAATCACTTATATTGCTTGCAACATTAAAATTATATTAGAACTTAAGTGCTGTACATGGATAAAAGTAGTAAACACGTGTAAAAGATTTCTTGTTTTTGTTTGATTATTCTTGATTATTTTTCCACTATTGAACTACATTATTAAGAAACTGAACACTATGGCTGAGCATGATTTGCAACATTTAAACTGTTTTATCAACCAACATTATATATTATTACATCTCTAGCAGAGTATAATTGCAACAGCAAGATCTCACTGCTTGGAAATTACTCTCCCTGGACATGGCATTTTTCTATTTCCGTTTCCCACTTGTACATGCCGGGGTAGTGGCAGCAGCGCATGATGAGTGCGAGAAAGATAAGCTATTTTAAAAATAGATTGCAGAGTCAGATAGGCCTCCTGACACACTTTCAGCAAGTTTTTGGTTGTGTGAAATCACATTAACAACTGAAAAGTTATGAGAAGAGATGAAAGTTAATGAAAATTTTACACTAGCTTTTGCATGCACGGACGCTACTTTGCAGTGTACCAGAAGCAATTAATATAATCTGAACCACATTTTCCAGAGCTACAAAAACCGAGACATTTATCCTCCTTTTTGTAGTTCACTGCAAGAACAAAGAAGGCTGTTCAGCAATGACTTAGAATTGTAATTCTTATAATGGACCTTATCATAAGGAAAGCTGTGTCATGTGATTTTCATATGGCTAGCCAAGCTGTTGTTAGTGTATTTTTGCACATATGGTGTGAGGACTTTATGTTGTAGGACACTCAAACAGGGCAAATGAGTCAGACAAAGAGTGTCTTATGTTGATGAGTAAAGAGGCAGTGGAGGTTTAACGGCTGAAAGTCCTCTGGTTCAACTCAACATGAGCCTCATTCTCACTGTTGGCATAGTGACATGTTGTATAGACAAGCCCAGATGCTCCGGCAGGATCCTCGTGACTGTAACATTGGAACAGCAGGACATTTGCAAGTCAACTAAAGCTCCGACTACCATCTGCTCTGCCGGAGATGGATCCTGTGCTTTTTTGTTATTCCTGTACTGTCCTTGTGCACTTTCCAGTTTTTCTGAAATCCTTTGCCTTCACCGAATCTTGTCAGGAGTCAGAAACTGCAGCCATCATCATGTAGGATGGTGTTTAGAATTTATTTGCTGCTAAGAGTTTAAATCCAAAGGGACAAGTGATGAAAATAGACAGTCTTGTGTATGGCACTGTGGGACTTGATAAAGAAAATGGGACGCTGCGATATCTCTCTGGATGAGACAACAAAGAGCTGAATTTTAAGACACAGGAACACTAACAGACATTAATTACATTTCATGTATTGTCTCCACTAAAGATCAAGCCATCAATAGGCTGCCAATCCAAATCTGCCGATCTCAGCTTGATTTGTGATTGCCTGGGTAGAAACTTAAAAATCTGATCTTTTTCAAATCAGTGAATACACCATGTGGAAGCCTAATCGGGTTGTGCTGTGTCTCTCATTGATGAAGAACTTGTTAATGTCAGGTGTTTAAATGAAACTTAGAGGAAGAGGTGATATTTTTTATGTAATTTTGTCGTGAAACATACTGGATTTGAATTTATACTACTAAAATGAGTTCATTTTTGATTTATTTATTTTTGTATTTAATATTTCATATATTTTTTTATAGTTGTATTAGTTATTTATTTCATTATTTACTATTTTTAAAAAATATATAAAAGAAAGAAATATTGGAAATCTCAGGGCTAATTATCTTAATTATTCAGGGAATACACACAGAAACTGCTATTATATTAATGCTAGCCACACTAATTATGCTAATCATAATGTATGATGCTAAAGCTTGCTTAATATGTGAACCCTATTATTCTCTGACATTCAGGCAGTGTGACAATACTTCTGCTCCTAACATGAACAATTAATGACCACTTATGGTAAAAAGGGTATAAAAAATATTTTGAATACTGTTCATATATTTTTTTACAGCTCTGGAAGAGACATCAGAACCAAA